>CACVKI010137192.1:0-11109 GCA_902732785.1 Trichogramma evanescens | reverse complement strand
CTATAACCATTTCGTCAGCTTCGGAATTCATCTGTACCATATTCTTATCGAAGACTCGTTGACGTCGAATCTTCTTGTGAGGGTAGCAACTTTTTTACCAGCTGCCAATGCATCGAGAATTTTGATCTTTTCGACCAAATTAAGGACTTTTCGTTTATTCGTTTATAACTGGTTTTTATTTGACGTTTGTCGAGTCATACTTGAAAAAAATTAATAAAAAAATTTTTTAATTTTTCGCGCAAAAAATGTTAAACTCCAAAAAAAAACCGCGGATACGAAAACAAAAAACCGCGGATATTGAAGTTGGGTCACAATCGAGGGTACCGCGGATACGAAGAATCGCGGATAACGAATCCGCGGATAACGGGGTTTGCCTGTAATGTTTTCAAGGTTCAGGAACCCAAACAAGCTATTTAATTAGGTTAATTTTCGACTCAATTTCCTCATTACTTAGCTTCGCTGTGATTCAACCTTGTTATCTACTTTTTCAGAATTAATGAAGCCGAAGCGCAGATCGGATAAATTCTTAAAAGAGGAAGGGGACGGCGAAGACGCTAAAAAAGCGGCTGCAACTAAAGTTCTCATTCGCGTTAAAAACGAAATTGTATATTTTGATTATTTTTTCTTTAACAAAAAAAAAAGTTTATTTTTATCTAAAGTAGATATAAAATATCTTAGCGCAGATTATGTTGTACCTAAAGTAGGGCTTACCGGTTGCAAGTATATACCATACGTCAGTTGCACAATATACCCACTGTAGGTAAAACATTTCGAGCATTTTTACAATGGTAATAAACTGTTAGTTTTTTTGTTATACTTGAAAAATATTAACTTGAAAGTTGTAATTAGATTTATGTTTCATTCATTGTCAAATAATTAAATTTATTTTGCATAATTAGAAGTGTAAAAAAGTGAACATTCGTTAAATTTTCTGAATTCAATGCAACGCAATCAGATTTTTGCAGTTATTTTTTGTACACGTTTTAATTTTAAACAGGTTCCAATTTAAGTGGATTTGTGAGTATATTGCTAGTTTAAAGCTTCTTATTGACACTCTTTTTATAGTCTTTACTTGCAAACGCTAGCACGAGGCGCCATCTTCATACAGTGATTCGGTGGTAAGTGACATGAATTTTCCATTCAATCGAAGAGCTTTTTCGAAGATAAGATTTTGATCTTCATGTGAATTATCAAATTACAATACTACACAAATCAATAATTTATTAATTACAATTTATTATTTCACCGCATTAAAACATTAAATAAATGAAATACTCAATTTTCGTTTATTTTCCCATTGAAACAACTGTTCGATCTTTAAAATGAATCAAAACTAAATAAATAAACTGTAATAAGGTTTAATAACCATCCAAGATAGATTTCATAAACGTTCCTTCGTTAAGTAGATGAGTAAATGAATTTATTAAATATAATCACGAATCTTCGGATTCTTTTCATACATTTATCGCTAGTCAAGATTTTTTCAAAATTATTCTGATAATTCGAACAGATCCAGGCACCATCTTTTACCTCCAGCGTATCGCAATGGCAATTATTTCACCAGAAACACGATACGACGCGGGTCTCTTTCAGGTATGTATACGTTGGAAGCGAAAGCCACGCCCATCTCTTGAAGATCGCGCAGCTCGCGAGGAAATACCGTAGGCAACATTTTTATAATATTCACAGCGAAGAACGTCGAATTTTCCACTTTCATACGAGTAAAGTTTAGGAGTAATCGCTTCTAATGTGTAATCTTGAAAAGCAAAAATGAGTTTCATTATTGTTTATAGCCTTTTTACGTTGATTCGTTTGGCTCAAATATCACCTTATTGTGCCAACAATTTCGAGCTGAGTAGTCTTCCAAGTATGGTGAAGTTGAAAATCGATTTCACTTAAAAAAAAATTTTACAAAAAAAGACGATAATCTCATTGACTTGGAATTTTCTCAGAATTTTCCTTTTTTATGTACTTTTGGAAAATTTAATTTAGAAAAGGGTATACTTAATTGTAAGTCCTTGTAACAACGATAAAAATGAGCCTAACCAGACCAGACGTAAGCAATGCTGCACGTGATTTAAAAACATTTGTAACTAGTGCCGTAACGCACTAAGGAAATTCCAATGAAAAATTTATTTTTTTTACGCGTTAAAAATTAAAAAATTTAAATTCCAAAAAAGAGACTACGTATGAAAAGGAGTAAGGGGCCTTTTTTCAGTTAATATTTTTCATAAATAAAAAAAAAGTTCATTCTTAACAGGGTATGCCCAAATTTCTGTGTTGATTCTTTCAGAACTGCTTATTTTAAAATTATAAAGGAATCACACGTATACGCGCGATCTAGGCATTATAAATTAGCCACAAATTATAATTTTTGAAAGTGCGTGTACAACGGCAGCAGCAGCAGCAGCAGCAGCATACATTATAGTGCTACTGCGAGGCTTTGTTTGCCTATAAGGCAATAACATCTCAATTGCAGCGTGCACAATTGCAGAACACATCGCGCAAATTAAAGGGCTAAGCAAATAGAAATAAAAAAAAAGGAAGAAGTAAAAAGTATCTCGACCGGTGAATACCGATTCGATAGTTTCATGTATGTACGCACATTAATAGAATATAATGATGCTCGAGAGATGCGCGCACAGCAAGGGGGGCAGAGAGACACAATATAACGGAGGAAAACAATGTGCTCGTCTCATGCGCATTAATTTATGACTCCTCGTATTAAGCCGCGGCGCGGAGCTAACTACGGTCTCTCCATGCGTTTCCTGCCTAATATATGATAATACATCATCGCTCGGCCCGTTAACCCTCCTTTATTAAATATCGTGTATGGCATTTATGCGTATGCTGGCTGGCTCGATCGCTCGCGCGCGTGTCTACATATAATAAGTAGTAATAAAGGTAGAGAAATATATTTATGAGTCGTCGGTGAAACCGCGTGCGGGGTGAAAAGACAATGTCTCGTAGCAGCGGTACAGATCGAGCCCCGGTAGTAGCAGTAGTAGTTCGCATCGTCCCCCCGCGAGTTTTCTCTCTCTCTCTCTCTCTCTCTCTCTCTCTCTCAATGACACAGATAATAAAATAATACAATATGATGCGTATACAAATACTCATAAGTGCGCGGACACGTATCGTCTGTACCCCAACCAAAAAAAAAAATGGAAAAAGAAGAGCACGCGTGGATGGGACCCCTTTTTGGGCTCTCGCGCAATACACGAGTATCGCTGCCAAAGGATGACGTTGCGTATATAGGATGGCGGTGGTGGTGGTGGTGGCGGCACGCAGTCGAGGGTAGTAGTAGTGGTAGTAGTATTAGTAGGCAAAAGGAGCGAAGAATGCGCGCAATAAGTATTTTCTATTACATTGAATATCCTCTCTCTCGGCTTTTAATTAATGCTCGTCGAGGCGTAAGACGCGTCCGAATGCAAGGCCTATATAGAATATTATTGTACATAATATTGTACGATAGTACTACAAGGCGAGGGTCGTATACATACACTTTAACATTTATGTAGAAATGTACAGCCACGTATAGACCTACCTGCGTAGCGGCAGCAAAAGCAATAATACGCATAACAACGCGCACGTAACACACGTGCGTATGCGTTGATGCTGCTTTTCAAAGCCCGAACGCAGCGGGCCACATATTTCACGAATTAATCTATTCACGAGGGCGCCTATCAACTCTCGGACTATACGAGTCTCCTGTTTGTACGATGCTGTGTAAGTGTGCGGGGGGGGCGATCCGTTATATATTATACGGAGCGCAATATCACTGACAAATTTAAAGGGCCTCGGCTATTAGCACGCCGAAGATCGGAAAGAGAGTGAGTGAGTGAGGGTGGGTGGCCCCTGCTACGACGACGACGACGACGCAGTGTCGAGTGGCCGCACGTGCAGCAGCAGCAAATATAAAAAAAAAAAATTAGAGCAGCTTGTAGAGACGATAATGCGATGTCAGGCACTCGAATTTCTTATATACATTTATATACACATGCTACGTATAGTCCATGCGTGTAATATCATTGCTGTTGCTCTCAGGGTGCTCTCGGTACCTTATACTACTGCCAAAAAAAAAAAAAACGTGCCTCGCCCGGTTCGTCCTGCCATTTATGTATACCGGACGATTAGGCGATGCGAGATTAAAGGCGTGTGTGTGTGTGTGCTATATTGGCATGATCGGACACGCTCCGATCGAGCGACATATATACAATATGTGTATGCACGAGCTGCGAGCGCAATATTTGATTGCGATTCGATACGCTTCGCACATGATGTTATACGGTATAAAGAGCAAGTGGACTAAACGGATATATTATTATATATCTCTCTCTGCGGGGTGGCTTTTCTATTAAAGGTCATCGTTCAATTCGCTCGACTGATTTTTCGACTGCTCTTCTTTCCAGTCCAGATACTATTCTGTCGGGGCTCTGTCTGTCTGTCTGTCTTGTCCTCTTGACAATATTTCATTACGTTTATTATGTCGACGAGACTCGGATGCAAGGGTGTATTTAGTATTACTCTCGACGACTCGTCTTGAGATGGCAACAGGCGATTTTTTTCCTCTTTCCTCCACTTTTGTATTCTGTTTTTTTTTTTTTTTTTTTTATTAAGTTTCCAAGCCTCCAAGCAAACTATATTGTTATCAGCGAGTGAATGTCAAGCGACTTATTCATTCGAGGTCGGCATCGTCGCGCAATGAAACATTGTCAAACGAGGTTTCGACCCCCAAGTAAAGAAATTATTTTTTAAACACAACGATGTATTACCATTATTGGCACCTGTCGAGAGACTTGTTTCTTGCGCGACGATGCTAAATTTACCGAAGTACAACAGACTCTCTGATTTATCATTTGAAACCCGGTTGGTTTTTAAAGTTCAATCAATTATTTTGTTTTGTCTATCATGTTGCTGCATAATTATCAGAAAGTTATTTATCGTAGCAAGTGATGTCATATTATTTATCCAATGTAATGTTTTTGTACATTTATTTTGTTTCTTTCGAATTAATTATAATTTTACAGTATTTTATTTATTTAAATATGACATTGGTATCAATCAAAAAGTTGTTAATTGATAGCTAAATATCGATCGAATACATGTTAAAAAAATTGTAAATGAAGCTATTTTTTGTGTGGTTTTGATTTTAAAAATGTATTATCTACTTGTTACTCCGAAATCATTTATTATTTTATTAGTTTTTATTGTAGAAGGCTATAATTCATTGGGATTGTTAGTCAATTCTAAATTAATTTAATTTAGAATGGAATCAGAATTTAATGAAAATATTTGAGGAGATCGACGACTCCGTTCCAAATTAAGCAACAAATATTTTCATAACTTTCCAAATAATAGACATTACCATAATTTCACGCGGAAAGATCTGAGAGATTGTTTCTGGCAGTTGTTGCGGGTAGAATGTTCGCGCCGTCTCTGGTGAATCTTCACAATAGGTAAAAGGGGTACTTTGTATGAGTCAGAGCTCGGACTGCAAATCATCTCTTAAGTGTGTGAAAGTATTGAAGTACGATATCAAAGTAGTATTAAAGCATTATTTTTACTTTCCCACTTGCAGATTTACAAATAATTGTAGACTCGCCATCTAGCGATGGAGACTTGAAATAGTTCGTGATATTTAAAGTGGTTGACAACTAGTTGAAATTTCGAGTAATCTAAAAGGCGCTTGATATTTGTAACACAATCGTCATAGAAAAACTACCAAATAACGTTTTAACGGGCCGTTAAAACAATCTACTCGGTCACTTTTTGGTCGTCAGGCCATCATTAGCATCGAAAATGTCTACCACGATACACAACATGAGAATATAGTTACGAATCCAAAACTGCCCCATCGGGCCTCTCTAAAAACTTCAATATAATATCAAACGGGCGTTTAATGTACAAATATATCGCGACGCGCGCGAAAAGTTACGGCCGACTGTCGAGTCGCGTGCCGTATACTATACACACCGGCACCACTGTATACTTTGATGGTCGTGTAATTGATTGTGTATATAGACATATGTAATATTGCCGGCACGTGTCTGGATCGGAGCAGGTCAAAGGCCACGGCTACATACACGTGACGATGCAACGCGTGTAACGCGTCGTCGTCGTCGTCGGGACTTTGCACTTTTGAATTCGCTCGTCGTTTCGGATCGCCCGCGCGCTTATCTATATCAAAGGTGATATCTGTCCGATTCTCAGGCGGACACGCGGGACACACACGCGGCGGCGGCGGCGTTTGGATACGATCCGATATAATATGTATTCTCGAGCGCACGACTAAATGAAAAGGCACGAGACGCTCATCGTGTGCACTTTATATATTACGCTCGAACGAGTATACTCTGCAGCACCCCCTCAAGACACTCCGAGCGCGCCACCTATCTATATATTGCTCTCGAGAACGTAATCGACCGTTCGGATGACACCGTAATTTGTTTTTCCCTACCGACGATCCAAGTGTGCGTTTTATTATTAAAAAAAGAAAGAAAAGAAAGGACACACACACGTGTTTTATTTTTATTAGTTTACGAGTCTTTCTTTTTGTGCGCTACGCAACAACGAGTCGGACGAGGCGCGGGGGGATGCTTCGTCCGCGTCCGTATTCATTCGAAGCGACGGCGGCGGTGGTGGTGGTGGTGGTGTCGACTATAGACGCTCGATATATCATCCCCCATCCGAGATGACAAATTTAATTAGACGCGTATATATATGTACACGCGTCGCCTGTGTATAGTGATTTGGCAATTGTATAGAGGCAGGGTTGAAAAATGACGAACGATTCGCCTCGTTCGGAGATTCGTCGTCGTCGTCGTCGTCGTTTTTGACGTGGATTAATTTTTTTGTTGATGATAATTCGTTCGGGCTATGTGACACAGATTGTCTGATTGACTAAACTATTGTTGCACCTTACATCGATGATTTAGATGGCTAATACCAACGTTATTTAGGATAATTAAGTTTTTGGAGATCTGCAGTAAAAATTGAAAAGTCCTTACCTGAGAAATCAGATGATAAATTGTAATTTTTTTTTAATGGGTGAAGTTAAATTATACTTCATACTTTGACATAGTAAAGCATGAAAATATCTGACGATATTTCATCTGATCTCCTAGTACATCGCTCGAGCGCCTTTATCGAATTGTTTGTCTTAACAAGAGGAATTGATCAATTTTGACGCATTTTTTCTTGTTCTTTTCTTTACGAATTATATGAAACACAATTTAAGTAAGCAGCTTTTTGCGAATGAATTTTTGAAGATTTAGCAATAACCATCATTCCGGCTAATGCCAGCTACTGGCCTCTGCAGAAAAAGCATAGACCACAGTCCCAAAAATTCTAATAAAATTTGAGGAAGTGTATGAATTAAAAAAACTTTTCATGCAAGCAAGATAACATTTTTGGTATCGATCAATTAAATCGATTGTAAAGAAAATCGACCGCATAAATTTTTTATGAATTCATATTCATATTAATAAGGATAGGTGAAAAAAAAAAAAGATAGACAAAATGAATAACAGTTTGAAATATTTAATTAATTTTCTACAAAATTGAATCACATCATCCAACGTCTCGCGACAAATCTCACGATCTTACGATTTGCTGCGATAATGTCTTACATTTATGTGTTTCTTGAGGTCATACTTGTATCCAAATGATTCGTGACAAATGTCACACTCGAAAGGTATTCTAAGTTCATGTAATGCGCTCACGTGACGCTGAAGGGTAATTTTTTGTCCAAATGATTTGTGACAAATTTCACATTCAAAAGGTCTACTACGATCATGTACTGCGTTGACGTGACGTTTGAGGGTACATTTTTCTCCAAATGATTTGTGACAAATTTCACATTCAAAGGATTTACTGCGATCATGTACTCCACGTACGTGGCGCTGAAGGGTAATTTTTTGTCCAAATGATTTGCGACAAATCTCACATTCGAAGGGATTTTCCTTTCGATGTACTGAATTTACATGAATTTTAAAATTATCTTTTAGTCCAAATGATATGTGACAGATCTCACATTCAAAGGGTTTTATTCGATTATGAACTATGGTTTTGTGCCTTTTGAGATTATCCTCTTCTGCAAATGATTTGTGACAAATATCACATTCAAAAGGTTTGCTCCTATTATGTACCAAATTTATGTGTCTACGAAGGTTACTGTTTTGCCCAAACGATTTTCGACAAATCTCACACTCGAAGGATTTGCTACGATAATGTACTTCATTTATGTGTTTAGTGAGATTACCCTTGGATGAAAATGATTTATGACAAATCTCACATTCGAAGGATTGTTTACGATCGTGAACTGAAGTGATATGACTTTTTAATTTATGGTAGTGTCTAAATGACTTGAGACAAATCTCACATTCATACGTTCTAATATTTTTATCTATGTAATTAATTTGCTTCTTCAGATTTGCTTCTGCTTTTAATGTTTCTCGATGCATTTCAGACATATGCGATGATTGTTTTTCAACAGTTTTTTCAGAATTTTGTAACTCTTCAAGTGCGCTAGATTTTAGATGTAAGTTGTCATTCAGTTGATAATTGGTTTGAGAAATTCGATACCCAGATTTACATTTTTTTTCTTCAGGGACTTCCATTCAGGTTTAACATCTTTGCACTCGAAATCAATCAATATTTTTTCATTCACGTCATTGGTCTGACTTACTTTTTCTGACTTCACGATTGATAAATAACTTTGCTCCGTTTTGCAAATGGATGCTAATAGAGACGGCACTTCAGGTTTTACATTTTTTCCTTGCGACGCCATAAATTCATTCATGTGATTCGCCTAAAATTAAAATTGTGTGATTATATTTGATAGTGTATAGATGATCATTAAACAAATCATTGAACTAACCGATGATTCATCAAACCGCAATGTTTCAAAGTTTTTGACTTCGCAAAAGTCCTTAGAATCGAAATAATCATCGTTTGGCTCTTCCTTTACCCTGAAAAATAATAAATAAAGTTTGATGAAGCGATCGCTTACAAAAATATCATGGCGTGATGAAAAAATGTCATACCTGACCGTGTCCTCTCTGCTTTCCATGTCACTGGCTTTATTATACGTATTCACTATGAATTTGTATATATATATACTGAGAAAATATTTGAGGTTATGTGCCTCGAGTAGCCGATAACACTGTTTACCACGTATTCGTCAATTTTTAGACACTAACCTATACTGTAGGAATTCATCAGTCCTGTTCTTACCAGCAAGTGAACGCACTAATTATTCGAATATATTACCGAGGCGATTCCGTGTTTCTGATAGCTCCGAGGTAATGCGTTTCCCCATCTATCTTCGACTGATCACACACTAGACGGACTATTAAGACGGTACCAAAACTGTAAAGGAAGTCATTCATCCAGGCGCAAAATATGTGGAGAAACATACACACAAAAGAGATAGGGGTGGCAAATTTGGGAATGAATATTGCAATTTTTTATCATCTATAATATATGATATATCGACTCGATATTTAAAAAAGTTTTTTTAAGTACATTTAGTTTTAGAAAGCCTAAAGAATTCGTTGAAGAAATCGTCACCAGGTTAGAATTTTAAACTGGCTCGAATATTGTTAGGACAATGTGTCAACAGATAAATCGGTAACTTAATCGTAAACAATATGATCTTAGATGATTTTGTCATTGTTGTTGTAATCACTGATGTTTATGGTAGAAACCAATTAGTTTATCCTTTCCAATCAAATGCGTCATAATAACAGAAAATAAGTTTTACTCATTTAATTTCCGTGGTACTGACTAGGTTCCATCGTTCAATTCAGAAACTAAAATGAATAAAAGCGAAAAGAAATCCGAGGAAGTTGACTCGGAAAATAATTCAAGTGAACACGACATTGCTATTTCACACGACAAACAATACATTTGCGATTTTTGCCAGGAGATATTTACTCTAGAATCAAGTTTGATGGCACACCTGGATACAATTCACAATGCACGAAAAGATTTCGACTGTGACAAGTACGAAGAGAAATTCGAGTTCCGAAGTCATTTGAGTAGACACCAAATATCAGTACGCAAAAGCCGTGAAGATTTTGCCTGCGATCTGTGCGAGAAGAAATTCGTGAAAGAATTGAGCTTGTTCATGCACCAAAAATTAGTACACAAAGATCGTGAAAATTACTTATGCAACAAGTGCGAGAGGAAATTTGAGTTCCGAAGTAATTTGAGTAGACATCAAATATCAGAACACAAAATGATTTGCCGTAATGATTTTGCATGTGACCAATGTAAGAAGGAATTTGTGAAAAAATCGAGTTTGCTTACGCACCAAAAATTAGTGCACAAAAATCCCAAAGATTTCACATGTGACAAGTGCGAGAAAAAGTTTGAAAATAAATCAACTTTACTCAAGCACAAAAAAATATTTCACGAGGTTTTCAAAAATTATTTATGTGAAATTTGCGCGAAGAGATTTGATACTAAACCCAGTTTGCTCTTGCATTTAAAGACAATACACGAAGGTCGCAAAGATAACGCATGCGATAAGTGCGAGAAAAAGTTTGGTCAAAAAACAGATTTGTGTAAGTACAAAACGATTGTTTACGAAGATCGTAAAGATTACGCATGCAATAAATGCGAGAAGAAATTTACGGATCCAAGCAATTTGAGAAGACACCAAAAGATAGTACACGAAGGTCGCAAGGATTATACGTGCGATGAGTGCGAAAAAAACTTCGTATATAAAAGTTCCTGGCTCGTGCACATAACAGCAGTTCACGAAGGCCGCAAAGATTTGGCATGTGACAAGTGCGATAAGAAATTTGGACGTAAAGAGCATTTGGTCGTGCATCAAAACACAGTCCACTATAAACGCAAAGATTTCTCGTGCAAAAACTGCTGTAAGAAATTTGGACGTAAATCGCATTTGCTTGTCCACCAAAAGACAGTCCACGAACGTCGCAAAGATTTTGCTTGTGACAAATGCGATAAAAAATTTGGACAAAAACAGTATATGCTTTTCCACCGGAAGACGATCCATGAAGGTCTCAAAGATTACGCGTGTGACAGTTGTGAGAAGAAATTTGGGGATCCAAGCACTTTGATCAGACACAAAAAAACAAT
>CACVKI010137185.1:0-14136 GCA_902732785.1 Trichogramma evanescens | reverse complement strand
TAGATAATTTGAGGCCTATCAGCTTACTACCTGTCATAAGCAAGGTATTTGAACGCACCATCAAGCATAATTTAACAAAATTTTGTACAGACAATAAGATATTACCAGATCACCAATTCGGTTTTCGTCGCGGACACGCCACTACTCACGCAATCCACAAGCTCACTGCCGACATTAATTGGAATCTGCTGGGGAAAAAAATGACAGGCGCAGTACTAATCGATATTAAAAAGGCATTCGACTCAGTATGGCTTGATGGTCTACTATTCAAGTTATGCAGAAGGAATATGGATATGCATCTTCTAAAAATCATCAATAGTATGATAACAGATAAGAAATTTAAAATAAATGGACTGGAGAGTATAATGGAAAATGTTAAAACACATACCATTACCAAAGGACTACAACAAGGGACAGTAAACTCCCCATTGTTATTTAATATATTTACGGCGGACCTGCTTAAACTATTTAAAATCAATCAAAGTGAAATACAAGGACTGGCGTTCGCAGATGATCTGATCATTTACACGGCACATAGAAGCATGTTAAAAGTTCAAAACGATCTCCAGGACATCTTTACTAAGATAATAAAATACTACAACCAATGGAAATTACAGATTAACCCAACGAAATGTGAAACGATACTGTTCCGTCGCCCTCTCAGCAAGGAGATGAATTACACCATGAAGCATTGGAAAGAATTTAAGATAAAAGACAACACTCAAAACATAGATATTCCTCACAAAAGGGAAGTCAAATACTTAGGTATTATTCTGGACGACCTGATGAAATTTAATGCCCATGCAAAAGCTCAGATTAATAATGCAAAAAAGGTGTTCGCCAAACTCTCAAATCTATTTCACTCTCCTCATCTCAGCCAAAGGGCTAAAATTATATCCTATCTCTGTCTAATTAGACCCATCTTAATTTACGGCTGCCCGATTTGGTTCAATCTGCCAGCTGCGTCCATGGAAAAGCTTAGATTGTTTGAAAGAAAGGTCTTAAGAATCTGTCTAAATAAATATAAGTCGGCGCATAGTAATTATACTAGATCTATAAGTAATGTCAACCTATTAACTATGGCTAGAATCCCCAGAATAGATTCATTTATTGTCTATATTATTAGGAACTACATTAAAAGCGCCATGGCGAATAAAGATAATAATTTAATATACGGCCCTTACTATGAAAAAACAAACTATCTGTTAAAATCACTCTCTCATGGATTTGTGCCACCAGAGGGATTCAAATTCCTAGACGAGAGAGGTCTAATTATTGACCACAATCTAAACCACAGTTTTTATTACTTAAATAGAAACTATCTAGACAAAAGTATCAATGTAAATAATTTCAATCTGATTAAAAAATATCATGCTGATACTACTACCAAATATGATGAGATTATACTCAAAGGTTTTAGCTACTAATGTTAAGTTTGTAAATATTTATCTAGGTTGTAAGATAAAAATAAAATAAAAAATCTGTAGTTTTTCAAGTTTTTCTATAGTTGCATAAGATATAATCATAAGAAAATACAAACACATTGTAAACACTCAATCCTAACTATGAATAGCAGCGAGAATCCTACATGGATCATTCTGTTTAAAATTAGACTTAATTATTGGCATCTTTGTATTATGTTTATAGCCACACATTTATATGTACAACAAATATTATTTGAATAAATAAACATATGTTTCTCAAAAAAAAAAAAAAAGTTGGTAGAGCGGTGGACTGTAGTTGGTTGAATTCAAAAATAGAAATCCATAGGTCGCTGGTTCAAATCCGGCTCGAAGGACAGCCTTTTTTGCTTCAAGATTATTCAGGCAAATATCAAATTACATTGAATGGAGATAAAGCAAATTATTCTTACGAGTGGCTGTCTTAATTTTTTATGTTGTGGAAAAAGAAATTATTTTCATCTTCGCTTCGAAAAGGTTGAAAAAAAGTCCAATGAAGAAAAACTATTGATGCTTTTTTTTTGCGAGGGAAAAAGATGCTTGAACCAAAACCTTGTTGACTATCATTTTAATATTGTCAGAAGCACTAGTCTCAGCAAAGATTTTAAATTTTGGTCATTTTTACATACTTTTTCTTAACGCGGATTATTAGTAAATGCACGATTCTCAAATAATAAATGCCATGATTCTAGAGTTTTTCATTTATTAAATTTAGTCGACCAATTGATCTAACATATTCATTGGAAAATAAAAATAAAAGTCATAGCCACTGACAATTTAAAATTTATATGCTAATCCTATTATGGGGTCATTATATCAATGTATATTTTTAGATTTTCCCGCTCAAAATATTTGATATCTAGGAAAGTTGGTTTTAACAAATTTATCATTAAATAGTTGATGAGAACATTATCAAAGCTTGAATAAAAATTCAGGATAAATTATATTAAAAACAAGTTAATTCAAGTTCGATTATACACATTACAGTTTTTTTCAAACATTAAAAAAATCAAATTACATTTATTATACATCGCTTGATGTACTTAGTTTTAGGTCGATCGGTTAACATCTTTATTACACAATTTCTACTTGAAGACTTATATTAACATACTTGTGTTTTTTTTTTTACAAAACTTATGACGTATTCATGTTTTTAGTAAACATAATTAAAATGTAAACCCATTCATTTTAAGATATAATATATTTTAAAATAAAATATGGCTGCGATAAAATGTTTATTTATTCAATCAGTCCAAACTTTGTTGTTCATACTAAAAAGATCAATTTAGCGAGTTCATGTGTGCTTTTTACTTATATTGTATTTTACTTATACACTCAAGTCTATTTTAATGAATACACTCCCTACCTTTTCAGTAAATTAGAGCGCATCAATTGATGATCTGCAAACTCACCCTTATTTCCTGCGTATGTGCACTACATACAAATAGGACGACCACTCAAAAAATGAATAAATCGTCTTTTAAGATGTTTTAAAAAAAAGAATACAGTTTATGTAGTAATCTTACTTAATATTTATAGTATTAGTCCTTAATATTGACTTTCTAATGGCAAATAAAAGTATTTTATAAGAAATAAATAGATAACACAAAATGCTAAGAAATTCTTCAAATCTTGCCTACATAATATTTTAATACAATAGTTATTGATCAATGCAGTGCATAACATTTGCAATTGTAAGCATTAATAAATCATTTTTTTGTAAGAAATGAATACTCTTTCCTTACATTAAGTACATGGATTATTAACACTTGAAATATTCGTATGTATTAATAATTAATCTCAATTGAGAAGAAAAGAGAGCTTTTCAAAATAACATCAAAAAAATCATAAAGGTATTTTATATTAATTAACGCCTCAATGATCATGTTAACCCATTAAGTCCGGGACGGATACATTTTTGATACTTTTTTGAACCGTTGTACTTTTGCTGAAAATGGGATCTGGAGAACTAGTGAGTAAGCATATTCTACGCAAAATTTAATGAACTTTCCGAATCCGGTGTCAGATTTTCGATATAACAAACAGGTCAAAAGTTATGTATGGTTTTATTAAAAAAAACGTGATTTCGAAAAAAAATTTTTTCTCTTTTTCGAATTTTCACATGAAAATCTTTTAAAGCCTGGCGTCTTCGGTACAAATAAAGCGTCCATAAGTCCTTATTTTAAAGTTATGATGTTTCCAATTAGTGAAATATGATTTTAAGTACAAAACATGGTGACTGGAAAACGAAAATATGTTAGGAAATTTCTGGAAATTTTAACTGAAAAACGATGAACTCTTAAAATCTATCAAAAAACTCATTCATCAGTAAAATTTTGTCCTCAAATCCATCGTTTTTGAGTTAAAAATTCCAGAAATTTCCTTATATATTTTCGTTTTCCAGTCGCCATTTATAGTACTGAAAATCATATTTCACTAATTGGAAACATCATTACTTTAAAATAAGGACCTATGGACGCTTTATTTGTACCGAAGACGCCAGGATTTAAAAGATTTTTATGTGAAAATTCGAAAAGAAGAAAAAATTTTTTTTCGAAATCACGTTTTTTTTGGATAAAACCATACATAACTTTTGACCAGTTTGTTATATCGAAAATCTGACACCGGATTCGGAAAGATCATTGACTTTGGGAAGAATATGCTTACTCACTAGTTCTCCAGATCCCATTTTCAGCAAAAGTACAACGGTTCAAAAAAGTATCAAGAGTGAGTCCGTCCCGGACTTAATGGGTTAACTTCTTTCATGAAAAAAATAAAAATAAAAACTCATGTCTAAATTTACAACAGCTTTTCTTCTTTGGAATTTAGATTGTTAAAATACCTTCTAACTCCATTATCACTGTTTTAATGCTACAATAATTTGAATTTATAGTTTCAAATATTGAAGCATTCCATAAAATTATTAAATATAATAGTTGAAGTCTCCATGAAACCATCTGAATTTCAGAAATTTAAGTCGTAAAATTCATGGGCATTAAAACTGTAAGTTTTTGATCATTCACCAATTTTTGTTCATGTACAGTTGATGGAGAATCCTCATTTACACTAGCACTTAAACTATCTAAAAGTGATTGTATTGCATTGTTTTTGTTAGCAGGATGCTTTCGTTTTAAATGTTCTCTTCTGTGCTTGCTCTCTTTGAATGTTTTACCTGTCAACAAAATGTTTTTTTAGAATCTTGATTCGTTTTTATGTGATGTTATATGATGGAAAAAATTAATTACCACAATGTTCGCAAACGAAAGGTCTTGCTGCATTATGTGAGCGTACATGACTCTCATAATGACTCTTTCTTACAAATCTTTTGGTACAGATACAGCACTGATATTGATATCTTCCTTCATGTGCGGCCACATGTGAGCTTAAAGTCCACTTAGTTTTAAATGTCTTGCTACAGTATTCACAGCGTATTTTACCAGCTGTGGAGGGTGAATTTGATATTTTTTGTGGCTGTTGTCCAAGAGGTTTACGTATCAACAACATATCTTCTAATCGAAAATCATCATCTACAGAAGTTGATTGCGAGCTATTATTTGATGTACTGCTAATAGGTGCCAAGGGAGGCGGGGATGTCATTTGTGGATGGAACGTTAACATAGTGTTTGAATGTGATTCGCTCTAGAATTAGAAACATATTTAATTAATTCAGCATGAAAGAGTATGAAATCTATAAGTTATAATTAATTTAAGTTTCATCTCTCAGCATTTCAGCAAGCCACAAGCTCATAATGAAACAGCCTGTTTTGTCGTCATAAAATAATTTGCGAGCAAGGATAAACCATCATTGAGAATTTCGAATCATTCAATATATAAATTAGGTATATATTAATGTATAATTTTACCTTAACATGAGTAGACATGTGAGAATGAAACTGTGTTTCATGCTCAAATATTTTTTTGCAAACATGGCACATATAGGGTCCTTGAGAAATTGAAGATATTGGAAGATTTGCAGCTTGTCCATGCGCCATTGTTTTGTGCTTTTCAAGCAATATATCACTGTAAAATTGTGATCCACATAAAGAGCAAGGAAAAAGGGGAACTTCAGATTGTATAACTTGCTGCTGTGTTGTTGTTGAAGTTAATGTTTTGTTTTCACGTTGCTCATGTCGGGCTATATGACGTTTGAGGTCATGAGCACGAGAAAAAGCTCGACCATATCTACTACATGTTGGGTATGGACAACCCTTAGTTTTATCTTCCTTTATTCGAGTAGGTGGCACTTTACGTACCGTTGTTTTTGGTGTATCTTTAATAGCAACAACATTGTTTTCTGAACTTTTATTTAAAACTTGAGGTAAGATTCCATTTTTTGACAAATTTGCCAATTGTGTAGGTAAACAAGGTATGACTATAGAAATAGTCTCATTACTATTTGGAGCAATAATTGTATTAAATTGAAGAGCTCCAGCATTAGTTAAAGTCAAAGCTCCACTTTGAGCAGCTGCTGTCAGCAAATCATAATCAACTGTAAAAATATTAAAAACAATATTATTTTAATTTTCAAATTGACAAAAATTGATGACCGAAAACTATGTACCTTTTTCTTCCTTCATCTTATACTCATAAAAAAGTTTGAATGACAATGGAAGATTTCCAGATCCTGAAATCAAGTAAATTCACATATTATTATTTGGTTGTATAATGGTTTGAATCAAGTGCTAATAAATAATAATAAAGACATAAAAATAATAATAAAACCATAATAATTAGTGTTTAACAAATTCAAACCCAATGTGCAAATATGATGAGGGTGATTCAACTTTCAAGTATAATGATTTTTTAAATATTTCACTTTTTTCAAATAGGTAAATAAAGAGACTTTCTAAAGTCGCTAAAAAAAGCAAATACCCATACGCAGTAACCTCATTTAGAGTCAAATTCTATTTCAAGTGTGCCTAAACTTACGGAATTGATCTTGATATATATTCTTACAAAATGATTAGTCACACGCATGTACGCGAGCAGCCAGCAGTTTTCGAGATTCGCTTTGTTATCGCTGTAATATTTATCAGCCTCGACGTATACGTCGAAATTTATGAATCAATAGAATCAATCAAAACTGTTGATAGAGAAATTTCCATATCCATTTATTTTATGCTAAACTTTAGCTGGAGCTCTACTCCATTTAACATTCAAATATCAACTATCCCTTGCGCAACGAAAAACCTCCAAAAATAAATGCCCCGTCTTAGTATTAGGGCACTCATAGAAAACTTACACCGATAAAACAGGAAACATGGCCCTCGGCGTCATGCACACATAAAATAAGTATATACTTAAAATATATCCACGATACGTTGATCTTTCAAGAATATACTGTACACTCATATAGGAATAAAGCATATATCTACGTACGCAACATTCGGCACTCACACAAGTTCTGAGTTCTCTTGCACACACACGCACACTTGAAGAAAGCAGCTGTGTTAATGTGAGAAAGCGATTCGCATCAGTGGCATTTTCTTACCTTTTTAGATGTGTTTTCTTTCTTGCGATTTTGAATTCACCACAAATATTAAAGCTTTTGCGCTCTGTTTTTTAATCATATCCTTGAATTATAAATATATCTCCAAGTGAGAATTATTCAATGCTGGAAGATCACAAAATGAATCCACTATGTTTTGTATCTCTTGAAGTATTTGAACCTAACACAGCTTGCTTTTATGCCGTCTTTTACATACAATAAACAGCGCAATTTTGAACACTGATGCTCTTCACGGCAAGCGTCGCTTGATATTTTGTAAAACTTCAATAAATTTGATAAAACACGTATATATCGTACTTGTGCAGTCTTGCTTTGTTTACTTTAAAAAATCTAAATTAAATGGCTGTAACGTCGCTCAACTCGACGCTTTTACTTGTACTTTATGATTTCATTTTGAAGAGAGTACCATTAGTGCGAAAGGGCAACAGCACATACTTATCCGAATTCTTATCTGTTTTTCTCGTATATAAAATTAGGAATTAACCTTGCTTGAATAGCCCTTCGGCGCTGTTTCTTCTCACAGTGTACCTTGACTTTCACTCGTTAACATTCGCATAAGAATCATAGCAGTTCATTCGATCACTAATTCAAGATGAATACACGAACTCATTAATTATGCACTTTCACTCCCTTGTTCAGTCTTCTATTTCGAAATTTTAATGAATCGAGGACGATGATGCGTTAGATGAGGGTCGAAATCCGACGCAGGCACATCTCTGTGTAGTTGTATGTGTATGTAGTAGTTGGAGTCGTCCTCCATGATTACCACGCACACGATTCGCACACAGCTAAGGGCCTGTCTGCAGTCTGCACACCAATGGATAGAGAAAGAGAGAGAACAAGTGTGTATGTGCGTGTGTGCGTGTGCGAGTCTGCTTCTTTTATGTGTTGATGTTTCCTCGAAAAGGAGAAGTTGTCCAAAAGGTATAACGATCGTACGAGAGAGGGGAAGAAGCTTTTATTGCAGTGCATGACTGCTTTAAGAATAAGGAACAAGCGAGTTCCTAGCCATCATTTATAAATCATTTGTAATTATGTGCTCATTCGTTTGTAACGGAACATTCCCTATAGGCATTTATATGTCTTAATGTTGGAGATAGAATATCTTTGCATTGAGACTACAATGACGGCTGACCGTAATGTTAGAGCATAGCATTCACGGAGCCTGCTATGATGAGTTGGCTCAGCGCTGGGAAAAACGATAGCGGCCTGTGCAGTTCAGCCACCACGACGGGCGACATTTCAATTAAATGCGTGCGCACTTGTAAAAGAGGGTACAGATCAAAGTTAATAATAAAAATAATAATAACTTACGTTAAAATTGCGTGACAAATGAATTCAATCAGAATATTAAGTATTATCAAAAAAGGACTTGAGTAAGACTTTTTTCGATTAATTAGGTGTAATGCGAACATATTTTACTAAGCTTTTATAAGTAAAAAGCTTGGGTGTTAACATTCGCATAATAGTGCAAAAGCACTCACGCACACATAGTACGCAAAATGATTATCTTAAACCTGTATGCGTGCCTGACATTACCGAATAAATGGTATCATCTACTTATAAATTCATACACATGTGTAAACTTTTTCATCGGACCACTCGTTAGATCTGTAAAATGTTAGCTCGCGAAATTTTTTTTTCAACTGGTGTGTACCAGTTTTTACAAAACAATTAAATCTTTCAAACTGAAGCAAACCATATGCCTATGATTAAAAAGATGAAAAGAAAATCTTTTAGAATCTCATTATAAGAAAGAACAATTAATTCTTTCTAAATTAACTTCGTAATATCATCTCACAATCTGCGATTTATTGACACTCTACGTTACACGTATGCATTATGTACGAGATATGAGTAAATCTCGTGAAATTTTAATATTTGTGTCAACCCCACAATAATCGTGTGAAAACCTAATTATGACCATTCCTCGCATTGATTATGTTAAATTTTCAACTTTTTCTTTTCTTGAGAACAACTTCCAGTGGGATGCAAATTTGAATTCATACAAAATAATGCATTTTACGGTGTTTTTTATGCATTTTGAAATTCAATGCATCCTATTATTAATTTTCAAATTCTGATTGCCGATAGGCCTATCAAGTTGTTTTATCCAAATCATCACCAAACAATCCTCAAAAACTATACTTTTGAAAAAAATGTCACTGAATGTTGTGCGTCGTTACCCGCGCCTTCTACACTCTTAAGAAAAATTCAACTCGATTTTTAGTATTTTGATGATTTTTTTTATAAAATCTCAATATCCCAATAGGCCCCACCATGAATCATTACTAAATTATGGTGAAAAATAGTTTTTGAGTAGCAGAATCGAGTGGTATGTCTATTTTTGATGTGCGTGCTTTGTCAAAAAAGTTATATACGATATAAACATGGGCTTTGCTCGCGCTCATTGTTGATTTTGAGTGCATTTTAATCGAATTTTGCGATGCACATCAACAGTTTTACTTTGAATGGCGCAATTTATATTGTCCATTTTAGTTTTCGACATTTTGGAAAAGATAACGCTGTTTTTTTTTTTAATGTCAAAAAATCAATATTTTAATCAATTTTAGGAGCAAATATTGTCTTAAAAATATGGTTAATCAGCTTCAGCTTTAACATGTACTTTTTCAAGTCCTCAAAGGCCCTCACCCAAATTTGATGGGCACTATTTTTTTCAGGTTTCTGAATCATTTTTAAGTCACAAAAAAAAATTTCACGAGTTCTATAAAAAAAAAATTATTTTTTTAATGGCAAAGTATTAAAATTTCATGAGATTTACTCATATATATAATTTCATACCAAGTAAAACCGAAACTCATCAAATTAATTAAATTGCCGTATAATACATCCCACATACATAAATGAAATACGTATCGTGACTGGTTAACAATAAAATTGCTGCATTCTGCATAAAAAAGGAAGGAAATTTTACAGTCTATTTGTTGAGGAACAAGTAAGTGCGTGGCTTGCCTGTATAGTTTTGGATAAATGGTCACGAATTGACATGCAAATAGTTACTGAATAAACTCATAAACATAATTGGTTTCCCAAATTCATTAGTTCTAGTCGTTGTTGTAACATAGTAGTGTCACTAGAACCAATTTAAAAATAATAAATAAATAAATAAATTTTGAGTGTCTATACATACACATGTTTGAGTCAGTGTTCATACATAGATAGCAGCGAATGGGGTGACAATATTTCAGGAAGTATTAAATGTGTCTCTGCAACTACGAGACCAACTTTGAAAATTTCAGTAATATAGTCATAATTGTGTAAATAAAAATTTAATTAAATTTTCAAAATTAATTAATGCTATGAATTGGGTCAGTTTAAAGAAGCAATTTATGCGTTTATAGATAAAGTTAAAAAATCTAGGGATTGTATTTATTCATGTTTATTTATGCTTAAAAAAGTGTGGCTGAAATCCTAAAGTATCGAGATTTATCGAGGTTTTATAAAAAAACTAATAATTTATTTAAAAAATTGCTAGGAATTCGTTGAATAATCGTGTAAAAAAATCGGAATTATAAATACATAATAATAGAATAATTACAAGCTGATTTAAATTCATTCACAAATTAATATACCTACGAGAAACTAAAAAAATTAATTTAAAGACATATTTATCAACACTATATGTCAGATTTTCAACACAGTACTATTTTCTCGTACATTTGATAATTTCATAAGATTTAACTCTAAGTACAATTTGTACTATGACATTGTATCTGTTTAGACTAAGTTTCTGTTAAACACAGAATATAAACTGTACACATTCGATTTTTCTTTCATCAATATACATATAGTAGATTTGGAAAATTATTGGCTTTTGCTTAAATGTAGGACAATGACAATATTACCCAATGCACTTAAAAAATGTCGTCTTCATTATATTTAATAATCTCTAGAGTTAGACTGTACATTGTTATGATTTGGATTTTCAGAATCGTGTAAATACTCTTCATATGCTTCAGCCAATGGATCATTGTCTTTATCATTCTCCCATTGATCTTGAATTCTGCAATAATTGAAAATTGTTTTTATCACCTTCTTTTTAAGTTTATGTTGACGAATTTTAATTTAATTTTTAATACTTACAAGGAATCTTCTCTGTTTGCAGAAGCTAAAAATCTGCTTTCTTCTTCTGATAATATTTGCCCATCTGGGCCATAAAAAACTGTATCATTTGTTACTCTCAAGTTCTTAGGCTCTTCTACAACTTCTGAAGAAGGTTGAGAAGACACAGCACCCCAGTTACCACTTCTCAGTTCACTTACGCTAGTAACCATGCGACCTACGTTTTGGTCAACTTTTCCTTCAATGACTAGATCGGACAATTTGCGCATAACTTGCTCCATATCAGTTCGATTATCTCGTTCTAGCTTTTGACCAGCCAACTAATCGAATTTATTAAATTGATTTTAGTTAATAGAATTAATTGTATATAAAGTTGTAAAAACATGTATTACCTTGAGAGCTTGACAAACATTTTTGGCAGAATTAGGACCTGGATTCTGAAGTATAGTACTGATTAGTTTGGTCAGTAATCTTCCCAAAGCTGTAGCTGGCTCCAACTCCATCTGTGTAACTAATTCAGCTAAAAAGAATATTAATCCATGACACTTCTTTTCCACGTCGTCTGTGTGTTTTGTTATTTGCTGCCATGCAGCAGATTGCTCTTCAGATTTATCTTTACATCTGAGAAAAATGAGATTATTAATTTACAAGTAATTATGAAAAAATATTCAAAAGGTACTTTTTCACTTACATTTTAATTAAAATGTCTCTAAAAACAGATGTGTTGGATTCTGTAGCAAGTACTACAGTATCCAAGTGGGTACACAATCTTGCTCCACTGTATCGGAAATTCATCTCATTGATTGACTGAAAAATTTCAATACATTATTTCAATACTTTGTGAATAATAGATTTATAAATTCTAGTCATTACATACCTGTTGGATGATCAAATTGAAAATTTTTTCACAATGACTTGCATCTTCCAAAAATGGGCTCACAGTGTCAACTAAATGTGGAACTAAAGAATCAAATTTACCAGGATTCATAGTCAAAGTTTTCATTGCATTTTCAAGTTGCATCACTGAACTGTTGATATCATTTGCTCCTGAACTAGGCTAAAAGCAAAAACATGAAATGAACAAGAGCTTTTTAAATCTATTTTGATAAATATGAAATATAAACCTTACCATGTATTTATCATCATAATCACCAGCTCCACTATCATATTGATTATAGTCTTGAGCATGTGATGGATAATGTTGATTGTACATTTGCTGATATTGTACGTTTTGATATCCCATGTCAGGATAGTTTTGATGTTGATAGTATTGTGATGGTTGACCATGACTCTGCCAATTAAAATGTTGATGTTGAGATTGTTGGTGGTGTCTTTGGACCATAGTGTGGTGAACATTTTGTTCCGCCCTAGCCAGTTGAAGGCGATCTTGAACTGAAGATCTGTTTCCAGAAGCAGACTATACAAAAAAATATTTTAATCGATCAATTGTATTGAATAAATTTATTTCACATATTGAGTTAGGACATAAACTTACCGAAGTAAAAGATTTAGGAACAAACTCGGCAGCTTCTGGAGAAAGGACTGAAGTACGTACAACCTCACTATCGTTGCCTATACATTATAATGTTCAATTAATAATTAAATCAATAATTTTTGTAATTAACTTTGAAAAATTGAAAAAAAAAATTATAAAAAAGAAAATTTACCAGGAGCTGAAGCTTGTTGATGCGGCCTGCGCAATAAGGGCGGCTGATCCTGGTCGTTAGGTCTCAGACCGCGACCGCGACCCCTGCCCCCACCAGTGTATCTTTCAGGCTCAGCGGCATCGTGAAAGTCGGGATGATTGTGACCACCGGATTCCATGTTAAATATTTGTATTTTATTAAGTTTCAATCTCTGATGTCTATCCTTTACTGTAACACACTCGAGCGTATATCCAAAGCTCTGTTTACTATTTTAAGGGATCAACGGGGTTGAGACACAGACTGCGAGATGCACTAAAGTGAGGTTATCCACATGAAATTGGTAAAGCCAAGGTACGACTACAAATTGTAAACACCGAAAGCACAACGTCGAATTTTGATGGAAACGACGATAATTCGCCTTTTACAATCTTTACACAACTACGATCTATTAATTGATTGAATATAAGAGCAGCTGGGAACTTATGGAGTCGACGACTGTGGGGCAATGTTGCGTGGATCGCGGGGACGGAAAATGTGTACTACTCTCTTGACTCTATACAGCTTACTCGATCAGTTTTCGTAAATGTGGTAGTAGCCGCAGTGGCGCATTACACAGCACGCAGAGTGCCGATAGTTCCAAACAACATAACGCAGGCGGCAGGCAAGCAGCGCAGCGGTCCCAGCCCCTTGGTTCTCATGTTCCGAGACATGCGCCGCAGTGTGTCCCTGCTGTAACTCTGTGTTTGTAAGATTTTAGCACGAAAATACAAAAAAGTCTAAGCCACGTACCGACAATATCAAATACTGTGAATGAAATTTGATTTTTCTTCGATGAACATTTTCATCTCGTAAAATCGGAAGATGGAAATCTTTGCACCGAATTGATCGAATTCCTGACTTGAAAAGACGAATCTCAAAAAAACGACAAGTTAAAAGTACATTTAAAGATTTGAACGAGTTCTTGCCCTTTGGACAAAAAAATGACCCTCATTATGGTTACCTATATACACTATACGTGACATGTGTACGTGGTTCAGGTTTTTTATATGAAAATTAATATTCATCCGGTAATGGCAAAGTTCCGAAAATGGATGCGACGGTCGCGAAACTACATCGCCGTTCAATGACCCAATATTATAGTGCCGCGATCCAAAGGAACGAACCTCCATAAACATCGGATAAAACCTGCACAATCGCAATAATACACGAGAGTCGATGGGATGTAATGCGAGTTCCCTGGAGGGGAAAAAAATCCAATATGTCCTCTATAGTTAAGGAGGTTTAACATAGGAGTGTATGGGAGGTTTACAGTTTTTCGCTCATATTTCAAAAAATATGCAAATTTTCGGAAAACTGAGGACATCAATCGATTCCTCGTCAAATTTTACATAGGAAATGATTGTCGACTGCAAAAGTGTTAGTGTAAAATTATTGACAA
>CACVKI010137182.1:0-29910 GCA_902732785.1 Trichogramma evanescens | reverse complement strand
TTACAAATATGTAAACCAAATTGTCCTACGAGGTCTGGTTCAAAATCTCATTTTCGAGCCTATCACAGAGCTTCCTCGATGAGGAAGCAATATCAGGTTTCACATAGATTTTTAAAATTTATTCACATCAATTAAAAAACTCTTATAAGAACATTTATAAGAATTTTTAAGACTTATTCAGATTTTTAAAAAGATTTTAAGAGTTTTTAAGAGTTTTTAAGAATTAGAGTGGCGATGAATTTCCGTAGGGGTATAAAGGTAAAAAAGTACCTCGATGATGCTGTAACTGTTGCTCATCATGGCGATCAGTAGATTCAGCAGAACGATCACGTTGATGACCGAGTACGAGCCGAACATGAGCAGACCCCAGAACCTCGTGTAGCTCTTGATGCCCTCGAGCTCGAAGCTGTCAATGCCGACGCTGCCGAAGCTCGCCCAGAACAGGCTCTGGCACGACTCGAACAAACTACTGAATCTCCTCCAGCGCTGACAGTCCCCGCCCTCGCCCGCGTAACATTTCTTCCTCTCCAACTCGGCGAAGTACCAGAGGAGCTGATTCAGGCCGCAGGCGAACGCGAACAGCACCAGCGTGTAGATGAAGAAGAACTTGACGATGTCGTTGATCATGCGTCCCAGCGAGATCTGCAGTGGACCCAGGCGCGGATCGACGCTGAACAGGTGGACGATCTTCAGGGCGCTGAACACGTTTGCGGCGGCGAACAGGCCCTCAGCGACTAGCTGCGGATCGAAGTCGGGCCAGTTCTCGCGGGCTATCGTCGCCGCGGACTTGTCCTCGCGGATCTCGGCCCGCTGCTGGAAGTAGGCCGCCGAGCGCAAGATCGCCACCGCCACGTAGAGGGTGTTGCGAGCGAAATCGATGAAGTTCCAGAGGTTGCGCAGGTAGGCTCGCAGTCCGACGACCCAGACCTACGAGCAGAAAAAAAGAAGAAAAAGTATTATAACAGTTTACCTTGCTGAAAGTTCACGCAGGTGCGCATAAATCGCTTTACGCGAAGGTGTACTCGCGCGACTTTGACACGATAATCTCCGCGCGCGGCTAAACGAGATTACGCGAGGTTCGCGTTTCTACATATAGCCTTACAAATCGAGGGAGAGGATTTATATAATCGATATATGGCTCACCTCGCGAATCTCCTCGACGATGAAACCCACCACGTAGAGTAGCACGACGCACTCGAGGAACGACGGGCCGAGTCCTCGTTGCTTCTGCGGTATCGCTGCTGCTTCGGTCAGTAACGCGTCATCGGTGTCGAACCAGCCGACGATCGTCTCCTCCTCGAATCTCTGCGATACCAGAATCAGCACGACTATGGACATCAGAAAATGTTCTCAATTGTACAATAAATTAATCAATGTATATAATGTATAACTCACGCAAAAAGAAGAAATACGACGAGGCGTGAACGATGAACTTGACGAAGGGCTGCCGGGCGTGCTGTCCGATCCTCGTGTTGGGCGTCAGCCAGCACATCGCGCAGTACAGCGGAAACATCAGTCCCGTCCGCAGGATCGTCCAGGCCTGCCTCACACCGCTCATCCGGCGAAAACCCGGCACCGCCTCGTACCAGATGGCCGACAGCAGCTGCTGCACGTGCGGATGGGTGACGAATCTCTTCTGCCTGTAGCCCACCGCCTGCTCGAGCCTCGTCCCGTCGTCGTCGTCGTGGCTGCTGCCACCGCAACGAGGATCCACGTAGTTCAGCAAAGTGTTGAGCTCCGAGGAGCTTCTGGTCTGCTGCAGCAGATCCACGGCGAATCGTTCCACCTGCTCGCGCAGCTCGCGATACTCGCGCGACGACTCGGGCTCGGCGTCGGCCAACTCGCCGAGCTCGTGGCTGAGTCGGAAGGCCGTCATGAGGGGATCGGGCGAGCTCAGGGCCATGAGGCTCGGGCTGGCCAGAGCTCGATACTCGGCCAGGCGGCTGCTGGACGTTCCGAGGGGGTCGCTGCCTGTCCGCGAGCAGTCCTCGCAGGCGCATCGGAGCGCGTGGGGCACGGGCAGAGTGGCGCCTCGGTCCAGCAGCAATTTCAGGATCTCGTAGTTGTTCTTGCGGGCGGCGAGCATGAGGGGGGTCACGTCGGGCGGGTAGCGTGCCAGAGTCGAGTCGACTTTTTGCCAGCTGTGCAGGACTTCGCCGCCACCACCGGTATCGGCTGTAGAAATTAATTATCGATATCGGCATCGTGTTTAATTATAAAGTAACGTACGCAAGCCACCTGTGAGCAGTTCCTCGTGCTCGAGCAGCAGTTCGACGGCCTCGACGAACTCCTCGTTGATGGCGTGCAGCAGTGCGTCCTTGGTCTCGACGCCCATCACGATCAGCAGCTCGAGCATCTCCAGGTTCTCCGACTCGATGGCCAGGCTGACCGCGCCCCGACCGAGGCTGTCCACGCAGTTCACATCGATCGTCTGCCAATTGGTAATAATTTTTTTTTTGAATGAAAAAGAAATCCGGTTAAAAAAATATTTAAAAGTTTTTGAGTTTGGCGCGTATTTTTTTTTCTGTACTGTCTGCTACAGTGTGTCAAAAATGTCAATTTTGCGGGCTTGCCGCCGTTATCCGCCTCCGCGATTTACTCACGCAAAAATGACTATGCCGCGCCTGCGCCGCCGTTCCAAAAAAAGAAACTAGGCCATACACAGACGTCAGTTTTTTGATTATCGCGACTTTCGAATGTCTCGTATTTCATCTGGGACTGTTTTCGTCCTTCGAAAGTCAATCAGCATAAGCACGTGGGCCTCGAATAGTGCTGCGATCGAAAATATCAAAACTTGGGACGAATACGTGATGGGTTTTTAATTAATTTGATTATAAATTCGAGCAATTAAAACTCACAAATTAGTGTATTATCTATAACCTATAAGTGACAAAAAATTAAGCACACAGCGAGCCGATTTCAGTGTTATAGTGTTGCGTAACTCTGTGTGTGCCTCTCACTGTGCGCGCTTATCTGTCAAAACCATCTGTCAAAAGTATAATAGTTTCGCCGGCAGATGTTTGTACTCTACTGTATTATAAATTATGTATAGATCGTTATAAACCATTGTGCGTGTTAAAAAGATGTCCAACGGCGATTTCGATGACGAAATACCGAACCGCTCCGAGATAAGCCCCGCGAACTTGCAAAAATTGGTGGGGCTGCGCGACGCGTTAATTCGCGCGATCAAAGCGAATCGAGGAATTGAACCGCACGAGCTCGATCCCTACATAAGCTGTTGGCGAGGACCTTATCCCGATCTTCGAAAGATATTTTATCGCGGTCAGGTGGAATGGCTTCTCAGGGAGTACGTGACGACCGTCAACGCTCACGGCTTCTTCGAAACTACAAACGTACTCGACTTCGTCATCAAATGCGGCTACAAGGACGAGCTCTGCGAAGACGAGGAGCGTCAGCCGCTGCAGTTGCGCACCACGCCGATACATCGCGCGGTTCGTTGCAACTTACCACGGGTCATACCCGATCTGTTCAAAATATACGACAATATCAACGTCGACTACAGCGATCCGGACGGCCTGACGCACTTCCACGCGGCCTGCATGGCCGGCTGCCGAACGGCCGTGGAAAACCTACTCTGGCTCTTCCGGATGCTGCCCCGAGAATCGACGAAGGTCGACTCGCCGCTACACTACGCTCTGATCGGTGGCCAGCTGGACGTAGCTGAATTGTTGCTGAGACGAGGCGTCGTCGATCCGAATCGAGCCAATTCCCGAGGATTGACGCCTCTGCACCTGGTTTGCGCGAGATACCAGGACAGAGGCTTGTTACAGTGGTTCTTAAAAATTTGCGACGATATCCGGCAGAAGGTGCGGATCGACGCCCAAGACAAGTCCGGCGACACACCGCTGCACGTGGCTCTGCGTTTGGGCCACAAGACGGCGATGGAATTACTGCTGAAGAAAGGCGCGGATCTTAACTTAGCCAATCACGATGGAGAGACTCCTCTGCACACGATCTGCGGCTGGAGGTGGTACTACTCGAGCGACGGCGACGACGACACGCTGCAGCTGTTCTTCAAGATCCGCAGCGAGATCAATCGGCCGATAGAGATCAACAGGCCGGACAACAAGGGCCGGACGGCGCTGGAGATAGCAGTGGCGCATCTCTGGCCGGATCAGGTGGAGACACTCCTGAATCACGGCGCGGACCCGCTTTTGTCGAGGTGCTTCCGTTTTCCCGACGCGCAGGATCGACTCGGCGAGAGATTCGACCCGAGGAATTATCCCTGGGATTTTTCCAAGCTGAAACTGGCTTCGCTGGTGCTGGTCATCGTCGAGCTGCTGGAGGACAGAGGATATCGACCGAGCCTCGAGGACACCTGGACGATAACGATACTGTTCAGCGAGCACAAAATAATCGACAGGAAGAAGTCGATGGAGCTGGAAAGATGTTGGCGCAACGACGAGAGGTCGCTGATCGAGGCGAAGAAGATGACGATCGGTTCGAATCTTATATCGCTCTACGAACTGACTCGATTGACGATCGAAGAGGCAGAGAAACAGCTCACCTACGAGGACTATCTGGATTTCGCGAGGTCGAACAAACTGATGCGACTGTCGGAGGCGACTCGCGAGACTTGCGACGCGCACCTCTGCGAAAAGCTGACGGCACGATTTTACCGGTTAAGGATCGAGCTGACCAGTATATAACCAATTACCGAGCTTGGCGACTGCGGGCAGTCGATCGATATGGATATATGAATAAATTAATTAATTTAAAAAATACAAATATAAAAAAAATATATTTAAAAAATATAGATATAAATTAATTTAAATAATATTTTTGTGTTTTCATTTTCATTTCAATTTTATGAACAAAAATTATATGCAGCTTACCGACGACTTCTGGCTGGCCTGTAGTATCCTCCGCACGTTGGCCAAATCGCCCCGCTCCACCGACAGCAGATACTTCTTCTCCTCGTGATTCAGTGCTTTCGGCAAGTGAAAGTTGTACTTGCGCGTCTTCGTCGTCGATTTATCCGCGGCCGCTTCCACCTCTTTAACATTACTATTATCGCTTCTGATCGTCATTTTGTTTTTTTCTTTTATAATTACAGCCAAGTTCGTTAATGGGATAAGGGAATAAGGGACTCTATTACAAGTTTATATCGTATCTCTCTCTCTGCACGAAGCTGTGGGTTGATATTCTCACGCGCTCGCGCGCGTACGACTGCTGCTGCTGCTGCATGAAAACTTGAACTATACCAGCCGAGAGTATTTAGTTCTATTTCTCTCGCTCTCTCCTGGGGGATGAGTAGCTTAAATCGAATTAGTTGGTATTAGCTCGGAGAAGCTCTCGTGCTGCGTTTGTGTCGTCGCAGTCGGCGATTGCGTGTGTACACAGGTCGCCGCGTATTAGCTCGTGTATCATCGTCGTATATCGACACTATTTCGATACGTCATCGACTTCGACTTCGACTTGACGAAGTTTGCAGTGTCTCTCGCGCGTCTGTTGCATCGTCGTGACGTCTTGTTTGTCTTCTTATTGCTAATTTGTTTTCATCGTTGCTTTACATATATCGAGAAAGTAATTTAAATGCGTTGCATACGCGAGGGGTATCGCTATCCGTTGATCCGCCGTTTGCTTTGGTCTCTGAGGTAGAGATGCTAAAAAATGAACATTTCAACTGTTCTGCAAAAATTAGACCAGTTTTCAACTGCATTGTGTACGATACTACTTTAAGTCTCCACCACTAGGTGGCCACATACCTTTATCTGTAAATCCACAAGTGGCTAAATAAAAATGAATGTATAAGTCGAATAACATAACATAAGTCGAATGAATAGCAACATTACTATTAGGCATTTGAAGTTTCTATCGACCCAGTTTTAAAATTTTTAAGGCATATTTTTCCACAAATAAATACTAAAAAAGTTCAAAGTAAAATTAAATTTTTCACTCCCAGTCAGAAACCAGGTGCTGATAGACAACTATAATTATAAGGCTAGTGAAAACATGGGCGTCTAATTTAAACAATAAAGTGTATCATAAAATGTAAACGCATACGATGGTCTTACTTAAAACTATGTACAAGAAATGCAAATAAAGTCTCTCTTTTTTCAATTCAATTCCAACGCCATCTCCATATATCGTCCATATCATTACTGTACTTTTGTCACTCGCTCATTCGAATTATCATGTTTTAATTTGAAACTGTCAACAAATCGGTCTTTAGGAGGGTAGATTCAACTTGCGATTTGCTTCTTATTTTTTATTATATCCTACGGTAATCGTAAGAAAATCCGTAAACACGCAAAAAGAACGTAACAATATCGAGTAAACATCTAGTCTCCGTGAATGTATACGGCTGTAAATATGGGAGCTATATTGCTACTTGTACGAGTTCCGTTTCCGTAATACGAGCGTATAAGCACACGGAAATATTGTGTACACACAGGTGGTGAAGGCTAAAAAAAATTTTTTTTCCTCGGCTTTCATAAACGGAGAACCTTCGGGAAAAATAGTTTTCTACCGGTCTACGGCGAATCTTGTCGAACGCATGATTTTTTTTTTTTTCATTTTGTGTCTTGTAAAAACTAGAAGATATTTATAAAAATTAAAAGATGAAGTGAAGCAGAGCAGATTTCTGTAAAATCGATAACTCGAATTTCGCGTCGTTTAATTCGAAATGATATCCACTATAGCGATTAATTTTCAATGCATGTATACACATAAACGAAGCGTTGAAATTCGAAACGAGCGAGTAAGAGAGCAGTATATATACGGAAACGACACAGGCAAAAAAGCTCGCTTACCGGTGCGGTCGAAGTCAATTATACGATCGTATTAACTCTCTGTCGCGCGGGGCTTCCTCGTAAAAAATGCCCAACCACACACACACACACACATAACAGCTCCTCGGTGGCGTTAGAAAAGAGAGTAAATCGCTGATAAGTCAGAAAGAAAGTGCTCAAAACGGCGTATCTAATCGGCGCGAGAGCCTCGACCGCGAGAGACTCCGGATCTTTCTTTTACACGGATATCGTTTCAATTAACGACCATTCGTCCAGGCGCGATCGTGTACTACGCGTGAAAAGTACATTGAAAATTGTTGAGCATCCGTGGCAGTCGGCAGTCGATAAAGCAGCGAAGCAAACGTAACATGCGATTGCTCGTGTCTCTGCGCGATCGTCCCAGAGGTGTGCTCGTCGTCGTTGGCCTCTTGATCAGCCACTTGATCATCGTCGAGTGCAAAGGTGTTGGAAAATTTTACAGCAGGCCGATGAGATTCAGATTGCAATGGGAGGATCAGGAGACTTCCGCAACTAATTCAGAGAGTCGGTATACATTGGCTTATTTTTTTAGAACACGCATTTTATAGAGTTCTACAGATATATATATATTTTTTTATAGAAGAGGAAAAACATCCCGAGGAAGATTCCGAGCAAGGCGATGGACACGAGCACAAGGAAAAACATTATCACGACGATTCCGAGGAAGACCACGAGGTCGTTCTTATAATATACTTGATGTTTCGCAGCGTGGCCGTTCATTCGCATTAAGATTTTTTTTTATATTCATTATTTCGTATATAGAGCTACGACAGTCATCATAGCCACAGTAAAGGCCACAAAGGACACCACGACAAGAGCGATCACGGCCACCATTACAAGAAGGAGGACACCGACGGCAAAGGCGAGCACGAGGCGCACGGCTACGATCTGAAGTATCACCAGGGCGAGAAGGGGGCGAAATCCGAGGACTTCGAGGAGGAGGGACATCATCAGAAGGGCCACAACACCAAAGGTGAACATAATATTCATAAAAAGGTTTGTGCATGGGTATTTCGTAGGAATAATAAAATTTCCTTTTCTGTTTTTTAATTTTCTTCGATATTGCGTAGGATGAGTACGACAAGAAGCACGATTTTTACGACGAGTTCTTCGACGACGGAGACGAGGAGCATCACCACAGCCATCATCACGATCACAAGGATCACGCCGGAGCTCATCACGAAAACGGCCACGACAAAGATACCAAATCTGAGGTACAAGTTTTGTAGCATATCGATACATTGTAACAAATTTGACATTATTATTATTTTTTACTTGTAGGCGGAGAAAACCGATGAAAATTCATTTCATCATAAGCAGCATCTCCACAAGCTCGATCATAATCACGTTCAGCATAAAAATTTACATTATCACAACGACAACGCTAGACACGCCAATAAGGGCGAACACGATGGGCACAGAAAATTTACTCTTGGTCATGGATAATTTTAGTTCATACATACATTTTCACATACGAATTCTGTTCCGTACAATTGTTGATATTAAGCTATCATAAAACATTAATTTTACGTTTGTTTATTTGTATTCAATGGTGAGGTCGCACAATTTATCGAAGTTATGTAATAAAATATTTTTAAATAATTTGTAAAGTTATATTTTATAAAAATTTTAATATTTATTGCTGACAATAAACTTTATTACTTGATTTTTGACTCGATTTTTTTGAAGAGAACTCATGATTAAAAATACCTCATTGTGTGCCAATTAACATACGCAATTATATACGAATTATCGAACCGTACTTCAAATTCGATTATTGTATTTGTTACGAAGCTCGAAATTAAAAGTACATTTCATTACGAATTATCCGAGAGACGAAAAGATCTCGATGTGGCAATAATAACGTCACGTCAACTGCAGCGAGAGACAGAAACCGTATAGATAATTCATTCGCATTCGGCATTATACATGCATCCACGCGATTACTTGTGCAATTGAAGGAAAGAAAGTAGGAAGCCATGCACAGCATCGGCATCGGCAGTAGTTGCTAAACTACTGCGCCCCGAAAAGCGCCGAGTCATCGTTGTGCGCGCTGCACTCGTCAATTGTGTATCGGGCACGTGATATAATGTTACCCATCGACGACGAGGCCAATTTTTATTTCAGTTAATCTCGCGATTATAGACCGAGCGGATCATGAAGCCGCGCGAAGTACAGCGTAGGATCGCGATACTACTCTTGGCGTTTTTGGTACGAATTACACTTTAAATATATTGATTATTTTCATTTTGTACGGATTTATAATTTTATGACGTTTCATTGAGCAGTGCGTGGGAAAAACCAGCTCGGCCGGATCTTTGGAGATCGTTACGTCGAGACCCTACGATGACTCGTTGCAAGATTACAACTCGGATCAAAATTTCATCAATATGAATAATCCACTGTCGATGCTGGTGTACGAGTCGAAAAAAATTAATCCAAAAAATACCCGGGCTGCGAATGTTCCCTCGAATGCTCAGATAACAGGTAAAAAAAGTCATCGTTAGCTAGCAGAAACTCATTGCAAAATATTTTCATACTATTTATGTTTCGTTGATTTCTAGATCGCATAGCCACCATAAGTCCCGTAGAGGTGGTGACGCCTTCCAGGTCTCGGCGTGGCAAAAATTTCAAGGAATCCAAAAACGTACAATTGATTTTTCCCGTGACACAAAAAACGACGATGACGACGACGACTACAACAACCCAGAGATACGAAAAAGACCAAGAAGTTACCCGTCCTTCGGAGCCTCTACTTTTCGGTTCCAAAGGCGATCGAAGCGATGGAAAAAATATCAGTGAAACGATCGATTCCGACACAGGAGCTGCAAAAGCCACATCGACGAAATGGAGCGATGAAAAATTACCGTCCATCGTTCAAAAATACGACAGAGTACCACGGCCATTTTCTTTGCCGATGAACAGTCTGAACGATAAAAAACAAGTTCCGAAAAAAGATTTGAATAAACAGACTACCACCACGTACTCGTACTCTTCTTCGGCTCCACTCTTGGTACCTCTAAAGTCTCGCAATGATCTTGAGAACGATACCGGACAATTTAAAAAAAGCCAAGGCAGGCGTATGAAACAAAGTTCGTCTCTCATAGCTCAAGCGATTAACAATTTAGACAATTCCCAAGGGTCTTATTATCCGGGCTCGACTCGAAAGATCCAGAAGACGACGACTTCTTTGCCGACATCGACGCAGACTGCAAAGATCTCATCGACCACGATAACGAGCGAAAAAACCGATGATGATTTAGTTTCGACCACCGAGGCAATTTTAGAGTCCGAAGAAGTTACGGAATCCAACGAGGAGCCTTATTCGAAATACGACGACGAAGAAGATTACAACACTTCTAATGGATCGTCCAGCAACGAGAGCGATAACAATGAAATATCGAGCCATAAAAAGAGTGCAGAAGAAAACGAAGACCCTTTGGATAACGAGTCGACGGAAATCATTCACGTGACTTCCGAAAGTATCGAGAGGCCCGAGAACGAGACTCAAAAAATAAAGACTGAAAATTCGACGGACGCCGATTACGATCAACTCCTCGGACAAAATATTCAAGTGGAAAAGGTAGAGCGACCCGTGAACGGATCCGTCAAGAGCAACGATTCGATCGCCCAAGCCGATCACAAACTCGAGGTCAAAGATCCTAAAGAGAGTCACGAGGATAGGGAAGGCGCCTTCGACGAGCATCACGACGAGAACGGAGTCGAGGAGGACGAAAAGAGTCACAAGGTAAAAATAATAAAAGTAAAAACGTATCGAACTCGATAATATTTTTTGGGGGCGACGAATCGCGCAGGACTACGACGAGCACGAGAGGCACCGCGACACCGAGAAAGGACACCTCGACAAGGCCAGCCACGACCGCGAGTACAAGGAGAAGGAGGGCGGCCGCAAGAAGCACGACGACGAGAGCGGCTACGAGGCCAAACGCGAGAAAGGCGAGAAGGGCGAAAAGAAGGCGAGCTTCAGCGAGAAGGGCGAGCACAACAAGGGCCACAACACCAAAGGCGAGCACGTGGTTCACAAAAAGGTACCACGGAACTGTCATAATAATTATCATATAAATTCTAAATTTTGTCTATTCGCAGGACGAGTTCAACAAAAAGACGGAATTCTTCGAGGAGACGCACGACGACGGCACGTACGACAAGGAGGGCGCCCACCACAGCGAGCACCGTCGCGCCAAAGGCGGCCACTTTAACAAGGGTCACGATGCCGGCGGCGAGCACCGAGCAAGACACGGTAAAAAGGCGCATCGCGAGGAGGGTCATCATCGCACGCGGGCAAAGGGCCACGGCCACGACAGCGCCGAGTCGAGGCATCATCGCGAGCACGAGAAACACGGCAAGAAGGCGAGAGAGGAGTCGGCCAAGAAATGGCACGCTAAAAAAGCGGAATGAGCTGTGGTGCAGCAGGAGGACGCGGTAATGATCAGCTGCAGTGCGTTGATTTCCGCGGACTTTATGGTGGCTGTCAATTTTTTTTCCAGCACGATTGTCGTATCGTATAAAGCTTTTGTTTATGATGTCGGTTGTTGTCTTGCACGCGGCAAGAAGCCGACTGCTGCTGTGCAACTTATTTAATCAAGAACTTTTATGTACTCGCGCGACTCTTCCTCTTTCTTTTCTTCTTTTTTTTCTTTTTACTTTTCATTTTCGTATTCGTATACTGCACTCCGTTGTTGTAGTGTTTCCTTTAGCTCTCACTGCGACGACAACGACGACGACCCTCGTCTCATTATCCAAACTCTTAATAATTAATTTCATCCGGTCTTGTAATATTTTCCTTGCGCGAATAAATCGATTTTACGTTCCTACACGGCTCGCTAAGCACACTGCGTAGTTCATGTAAATTTAAATATATTTTGCCAGCTACATCCTTGATTTTTAGATATAAAATAAATATATATCTCAGGGTGAAATAAATAAGCTTAATTTTATCATTTTCGTGTCTTTTATTTGAAATCACCTGCTGCAGCGAATATATTTCTAAATTAAATATGGTATATAAATGATTTCCGGACCTTTCCTCGAGCGTCAAAAAATCATTGAAACAGAAAACTTTTTAATTTTTCGTAATTATATTTTACGAAATGCGAAATGAAAATGAATTAGGTCACTGCCAGCTCAATTACACACAAAATTCGCTCGATCTTGGAATTAAATTTAACAAGCGATAAATTGATTCGTTACAAAGTCGCCGGTAAATTAAATTTCGTACATCGAAGAGTGTCAATATAAAGGAGATTAACGAATCAAAGGTAAAAGGACTGCATACTTTCTATGTAATCAGGATTCAGGAAAGAAATATTTTTCCGTAATATATCGAGATTGGCTTTGTGCATCCGACCAAGTAGGTTGAATAAATAAGTGTTTTTTATTCTCGAGCGAAACGTGCTCCGAGACATAAACATCCGGCTAAGACCAGCAGTGGATCATACAAGCGACTATAGAGTGAAATAAAACCCCGAGTTATCTGAAACTTATCAACGCTTCGTCGATTTTACAGACGAGACGATGCATAATTTTTTTTTTAATTTTATCGATACGATTAATATAAAAGTTTATAATGTTGTCAATTTCATTTACGAAGTGTCCATTCAGAGGAAAATTCGTATATGAAATGCTAGTGATCTTATAAGTTTCGTGTACGAATATATTCACTTCCTAGATATCTCTTGGGTTATTTAGAGTTTCGTATACGCAAATGAAAATTTTCATTTACGGACTTACCCCTGAATAGCTAAACCCATTTCCCCCACTATCATTTAATGTTCCAAATACGTATGAATTTACTATGCGGTTTACACGAAAATTAAATACTTGAAGCTAGTTAAAATAAAATATTGAAAGAAAACATTGAAATTTTCGCTTGAATATAAGTTCCCATTCAACTGCGATAAAAGTAAAGTAAATCCACCCACGTAACTTTACGATATTCAGATTAAAACTCTAGCCTTTCGACATTGACACTTCTCCTCCCACGAAATTTTTTCAATACCGAAAATAAAAAAAAAACACAAATTTAAATGACTAAGAAATAATAAAACTCCGCCTTATGTACGAGACTTTATAACCGCATTAATACTTTATACGATCTATTATAATTTAGAAAAAAATACGGGTGTTTCAAAATATATAAAGCTGCTGCTGGCCTTTTATCCAGACAGAAAGCTCGTAAGCGTAAGCTCGGGGATAAATAAAGCCTCGGAGGCTAGAGACGAGGAGAAGTGTCGAGGAATGTCTTTGAGAAACGCACTTGGCAGAGACCGTGTGCGAGAAGCCAAACCAAATCAAGTGTATATACACGCGAACAGAGAAGTTTTGTAAAGTTATTGTCCGACGACAATGAATGAGACGAAAATTGATTCTTATATGGTGTGCGAGGAAGATGAAAGCTCCCACTGCAAGCTTTACCTCGTAGGTTCCGCTTGGAATTTATAGCTCGATAAACGAAAAAAAAAAAATTGGGGAAAAATACAGCTTCATAGGTTTGGAAAATGAGTCAAGGTCCTCGCGATAATACAATAGCTATAACAGCTCCTCCTGTCGCTGTTACCAGTACTATATACTTCCCTGTATACGATATAGCAGCAGTAGTACGAGCGTACAACGCGATCAGCCGCGCTCAAAAACATGCGTAATAACTACTAGTAGTGCGAAACCGATGATGATGATGACAGGTGTGACTAGTCGATTTCGTCAATTCCTTACGCGGTCGCGCGTAATTCCATGACGTTCACAGGCGCACTGAGATCTCTTATCTCCATTTCTCGGAGACACATTTCTCTGGTGTAGTAGTATCTATCCCCCGAACGATAATCCGCCACGTGCCGACGAAGCGTCATTTTCGATTCGTAATTAGTTGGGAAGACGTAATCCGCTGTAGCACGTTAATCCGCGCGCACCAAGCAAAAGCTTCGAAATATAAAGCTCGGCTGGTACATGGAAATTTATACATGTGCATTTACGCATGTTGCTCTCGTAATGGAGATCATAATATAAGCCCCTGACGTGCCGATTGAAGTCCTTTCGAAAAAGAGAGGCAATTTAAATAATTCACATGCACGAATTTTTTTTTCCGGGCGCACGTGTACGAGTACAGAACTTTTTTTTTGGCTTCATTCCATAAGCGAGTGCTGAATATCAAACTAGCTTGATAACGTACTTACTTTCGGTATTACGTCCAGCAGCTGCAACCGTTTATACGCGTATCATTATATGCGTCGGACTTGCGTTGGAAAATGTTTGACGGCGTAGTTTTCACATTTACCACTTGTAATAAAGTATTTTTACACGCGTGCGAGGATTTTTCGAAAAATATCCAACTTGATGCCAATTAGGTACTTTCGTTTGAGCGAACTATTCGTATGACCGTCTCATTTAATAAAATAAAAGCGAACTATTGGTATTATCGTTATTTTTAACAACTAGACATAATTGTGAATCTTTAGTGAAGTTTGCACTCGTCGACAGGCTGGCGTATTTTTTAAAACAACCGTTGCATTCGTCGCTGCCTCCACGCTATACCACCGATGCGAACTACATAGAGCATAAACAGTCTATTTAGCATTAGAAACTCATTACCAAGTCTCGTCCCTCTTCCTCATTTGTCTGGCGCGCGACGCTAGATGTATAACGCGCGCTCCGCTTGTTTCTCCCTTCAGTACATCGGGAGGCGTTAACATGAAAATATGAGCCGTGAGCCGTAAACTGCCGTCTCTCTCTCTCTCTCTCTTTCCGTAATTGTGACTTTCATTACAATACCCGCGTGTTTATTCCAATGCATCGCGAGTACTCGTAATGAATTACTAATATGCTCGAGGCCAATAAATGAATTTTTGTCTTTTCAATTATTTAACACGGAAAGAGGGAAATAATCGAAGGCATCGTTTCGATATGTTCGTAGCACATGGAATATAGCCGTATTAATTTCATTCTCGCTAATGGAGTAAGTGTTCCTTCAAAAAATAATCAAATAAGCTCGGGTCCTCGGGATAGTAATCCCATGGGGAGCGTCGGTACGAATTTTTGCGCGAAAAGCAGGCGAAATTAAATTAATGAAAATACGATCGAATGCGAGGGTATACGATACTCCACTCGTCGCACAAATCGCTAAAAAGAATATGTTTTAAGAGTATATAAATTATCAAAATTTGAGAGCAGCAGCAATGATTTAAAAATAATAGCAAAAGGGCTGAAAAAAAGTTATGAAGCTGAAGCAAAGAAATGATGCAGCATATAAGGCGAATAATTTCACCCGCGACATCGTATCGTATATTTTCATCGCGATTCATGATCGTTTGCAAGCTCTGCTTCTGCTGCTGGTCCCGAGGCGGGAGGGCACAAGCATCACAGGGAAAAAGCTCGGATCTCGCGAGCAGCAAAGATAGAGAGAGAGAGAGAGAGAAAGGAACGTACGCGCGCGCAGATACATGGCAGATTGGGGGGCTGCGTGAGTGTGTATGCGTGTACGCGATGATACGCGCGCTCTCGCGACCGACTATATAGAGGAGCGAGTCGCTTGTCAGTTCCTTCATTGTTGTGCCGTTAACTCAGCTAGACGCTCCTCCACGGCTTTCGGTGGTCTTCTCTCTGTCTCTCTGTCTCGCCGGAGCCGACGACTCGCATAGACGAGCTTTCGTGCCTACACATATAGAGTTGGTTGTTGTTCGCCGCACGAGAAGATACATACGTAAAATAGGAGAGAAAAAAGATCGAGAGAAAATCGGTCTATCTCCACTTTGTCGTCGACGCGGTTATAAAAAAGAAAAAAAGAAAAGGTACGAGCGGCTTTTGCGACCGTATCACGCAGACAGAGGCGAAAAAAGAGAGCAGAGCTTGATTCAACGTCGGCAGAGCTTTTATAAAGCAGCGGCAGCAGCAGCAACAGGTGAGCAAAGGCTATACATCCAGCTCGTGCAATTGACGCGTTAAGCGCGAGCAACAGGCTTCGCGTGCTTTTTTTCACTCGCTCGCCTCTTCCTCTTCGTCCCTCCTTCTTCCCACCGCAAGCTCGATCATCTCGATCGTTGTATTTCTTTTTCGATTCGCGAGCGCGCATAAATAAGAAATTTACTTACCCTTTACGATCGTGTGTGTGTGCGCGTGCTCGGTCGAATGAATTTTCATTTTTTGTTTTTTTTTTCGTATTATTTCTTTACTCCGGCAACGCGACGTAACGCGCACAAGAAGAGAGCAAACATCGCGCGCCCGATCAAAAGCTCTGAATTTAATCCAGTCGAGGATCAAGAGCGTGAAATGCATTTATAATTTCATCGCACCGGCCGCGAATACGCAACTTTGAAAGCGGAGTGGCTACTCGCGCGCATTTCATTTGACTGTACGCGTATCGTTAATTCAAAAATAATTACTTCTTTCGATGAATCATACAACTCCACATACATACATACATCGAATAAATGACGGACACGGACGCTTTGCATGCGTTAATAACTTCGATGACTATCGATCGGGGGGCGCGCGGCACTCGACACTTAGAGCCCCTGACTATTATTGTGCTATATTAAAGCGAAACTCCTTGGCGCGCAAATTGTATTAAATTTTCTATTTGAACTGTCTCTCTCTCTCTCTCCGTGTAACGTTTCAAGTACAATCGATTATTCGAATATGAATATTCATATAATACAACTGTCATAAATTCGAGTAGTATATTATGATATATATATATACGAAAAATATTCTTCCCCAGCCGATACAGAGTTCATAAAGCGACTGCGAATTTCGAAATTGCAAACTTATAACGATCCCGGGATAGTAGTCTAGCTCTACGCGGCGAAACGAGGCGCGAGATATACAATACAATATGAATGCGTAGCAGCATTATAAATGCGCGAACCGAGTGGGAGTGAGCAATTGTATTATTTATTATTATTAATACATGCGAGCGCGAGTAGATATATACGCGCGTGATGAAGTAGTATTTTTACGATCTCCCCCGCGCGCGACTCTATAGTTCGCGAACGCGGATAAATACTCGTGATTTTCATCAACTGCTGCACACAGCCGGATTTCATCAACGCTCGCGAATCTAGCGAAGCTCGGCCGTCCCGTTAATTTTCCACCGCGCGCGAGATGAGCTCGTGCGTATGTATGTATATGATCGGCATTGTGCCTTAATAATGCACGCGCGCACAATTCGTATCCGTATATAATGCATATTGCATTACGAGTGCGTTATATTAGATGAAAAAAGAAACTATAAATACGTACATGAACGTGGATCGAGAAATCGCGCGTATAGACACACGAGGGGCATATAGGTGTACCGCTACTACCTTCTCTTTCCTTTTTTTCTCCCTTTCTTTTTACGACATGCGGATATTAAAATCTGGATGTATGGGCTTGTATCGTGTTGCATAGAAATGCACTATGGAACTCGCGAACATTATTCCGATGAAAAGAAAAGGGCTTGCATTATGTTACGCGTTGCACTGCTTCTTCTGCTTCTTCGGCGGCGAAATTAAAAAAATCTAGACAATGTACGATGCTGCCGCGTCCTCCTAAAACTGTTTACCGTGCGGCTCAAGGAGAGAGATCCCACTGGAAGCTTTTTAGTCCGAGCGCGCGTCTTTTTTTTTGCCCCTTCGAGAGGAAATCCGTGAAACAATGGACGCGCGCCGTTATATTATATATACGAGTGCGTTCGTGACCACGTTTCTATTTTTTTTTTTAGCTCCAAAAAAAAAGGGAAAAAAATTGAAAAACGGTGATCGACAGTGTTGTGATTTTTCGACAGTTGTATTTTTCCTGTTTCATCATACTCTCTAGCCTCTGGCTCATTCTCCCTCCCTCTCTCTCTCTCTCGCCATCCGCTCGCGGACACCAAGAGGCAAAAGAGGATTTATCCACCAGCGACCGTTAAAAAAGCACACACATACATGCATATTGTTGCAATATCACATACCGCACAAAAGCTGCTCTACAAACTCGCGCGGTGTGTTGAAGCGTATGTTGTTTTACGACTCTCGTAAAGCTCAGTGCAACGAGCTGTGCTCATATATGCCACTGCCGACGGAAAGGAGTAGCAGCAGCTGAAAAAAAAAGGAAGGAAGAAAAAGCGCGTAAGCCACGCGCGAGGAAAGGATATTTTCGTGGCTGCGTGGCACGCGTTATTAGAACTATAAACAAGAGTAAGGAATTTCGCCGATTTTTTAAATGACTCTCCCATACGTTTTTCGTGCATATGCGAAATTGGACTGTAACTGCCAGACCATACGTACACTGAGTCGCGGTTATCAGAAGATACAACTAACGATAACGTCGTAATTTTTCGGTTATCACGCGTACACATATTTGCTTTAAAAAAATCTTCAACTCGTTTCATTTTTCTATAACAGCGGTGAAAATTAAGTATTAGCTCGTGGGCTCGTAATGGTCCAATTAAAATCCGTATACCGATACTTTAAGCTGTCGTCGCTGTCGTCGTCTCGAACTGTAAATCAGTTTCGTTTTAATTGGCCGCTGCGATCTTCGTCGACGACTATATTATTATATTGTACACACATTCAAAGCAGATCTAATTAATTATGGCCTGCGCACATGTATATTAAAAAAAAAAAGAAAAAGAAAAATAAAAAATAAACAGACCAGACAGGAAGAGAGATAGGCCACGCGAGCGCGACGTAATAAAAAGACCGACTACGCGAATATAATATGAGCGAGAGAATCGAAGCGTCGGCGCGACGTCCCGTGGAATTAGTTGTGTGTCGCGTGTGTGCGACTATACATATAATAGGTAGGTATATTCATTCGGTTCGATCGACACAGACATGATCAACGATGACGTTCGGCCAATTTTCCAAGCGAACGGGGCACAGCCGCGGGAAAAACCTGCTGTATATTATCCCTGCTTCGATGCAACTGTTATAGTCAAATATCACTTGTAAATGATACGGACAAGCACATCTTAGCACACGTCGTTATAGCGGACTGCCATATGCCGTATTCATCCCACGCACGCTCGCTCTAATTACAGAGCTTATACACCCGGCTATGCTGCTGCTGCTGTTGCTTAAATGGGAAATTTCTAGCTGACCTCGCGCAGGCCCCGCGACACTGTCGCGCGTATAAATGTAATATATATGCATCCAGCGATATGAATTCAGTCGCGCGTATAAACCTGATAGAATTGCTCAACATTTTGTAGCTGTTTTTGACAAAAAAAATAGTTTCTTCAACTAATAAAAAGGGTTACACAGATATATTATTTTAAGAATTGGTTATACTTATACGCTTTGATTGTTTTGACTTTGCCACTTGCAGGTTTACAGATGTTGAGGTACTCGCCATCTAGTGGTGGAGACTTTAAGTAGTATTAATATCATATTCAAAGCGATTGAAAATTCGTCGAAATTTGTTGATACAATTTAATCGTCAAATTCAGGTGAAAATTTTATAGGTATTTATATTAAAAGTCCTTTTCAATGGTCTTTTTTGTCATTAGGCCATTAGTAATATCGAGAATTTATAACAAGGTCATTCGGCGCCTTTACAAAATGAAATTTCACCGATGATTCAAAATCATGATTCTTCACAGCAAACTGGACTATTTTTTCCTGTTATTTTTTTTTTATTGGAATCATTTGCCTATCTCGATAGACAGGATAAGAGCTGCTATCGCGTCTCGGCGTCTGGTATTTATATATTGATAATCAAGCGCAGCCCCGACCATACGACGACGGACGTGATTATTGGGGAATATCATCATCGTTTGGGGGCTCGAGAATCGTTGTGTACATCGTCGAGTACTGTTACGGGAATTAGCCTAGTCACCCGTGTTTAGGCCAATATATTTTTTTAGCTCTGTCTCTCTCTCTCTCTCTCGTTGATCTTAGCGCAGAAGATCGGTGTGCTACATGAGATACATATAGGGAGGACGATGGACGACATTATAATTGCGCCGTAATTTACGCCTGCTTGTAATAGTGTTTCCTCACCTTCGGATTGCAAAGAAGAAGTGGAAAAGTCACGTATGCGGATCGTTGGAGAGAGGATATATTATATATAACCGAGAGAGAGAGGGAGGGAGCGATCCACATAAAATTGATCTGTCGCGCGTAACCGACAATCCCATTAATCGAGGCTTTGTTGAGCCAAACTCCGCGTCTATCTATCTATCTCTCTCTGTTTATCAACAATACTTTTACGAACGAGCCAACGAGTCGAGCTCGAAGGCGAACTTATTGCATCGCTCATTGCCTTACGTATATATAAACGAGGAGCGATAACTTTTACCCCAGTTAATTTTCCTTCTGCTGTGTGGATGGGAGAAATTTGTTTTCTTTAATTGGAGCCACGCTGCTGTGAGTGCGACAACAAATCGTATAATCGCGAGCGCGTGCAGCATAATCGTCGTTTACTCCATGTGTGCGTGAGTATTCGCGTGGATAAAAATATTCTTTTCTTCTCGCGACGTTCTATAGTCTTGCATCGCGAAGATGCAAGACTATTTCTCTTGCCGCGCCCCTCGGAGAAACGTTCGATATTAATGATGGCTTAATAACCGAGATAAGATAATTTTAAATGACTTGAAAATGACAATTCAATTGTCTCGAAACATTTGTATCAATTTTCAACCACTTTATACACAATGATTACTTCACTTCGAACCTCTCTGTCAACCTGCAAGTGGCTAAGTAAACATAATTTTATAAGCCGAATCTTGATTTTGATATTACCAAAGTATTCGGTTACTTTCAGTGGTAGATAATTAAAGTCAGCCTCCACCACTAGATGGCGAGTACACCTTTATCTGTAAACAAGCAAGTGACAAAGTAAAAATAATTGTATAAGTACGGTTCCAGACTTATCATACATTAACGATTCTATCTAATTTGTTTTTACATCAATCAATCAATCAATTCTTATTCTTTGCAATTTATTTGAATTAATTTTAACAATAATTCAATTGACTTTGTGCATTTAAAATGTAAAAATTTTAATATAACTGATGTTAGTGTGTTTAAATGGCAAATTGCGGGAATATCATATTGTCAAAAAATTACCTATATAAAAACGTGGAACATATCCATAAAATATTGAAAGAATCCTTTGGTTCAATTTTAATGGCTCTTCGACGTCCAAGAAATTTTTTCGTTGGTCAAAAACTTGCCTCAAAATGTTCAAAATTTCCATCTATGCTCTCTAACCAGAAGAGAGAGAAAAATGGGAGGTCAATATTAATTTCTTTTCATACATAGTGCTCTGCTGAAATCTCATAATCCCGACTGCCACCAGCTTCCATAAACGATCGTTTATATCTTGTTTGCTCATTGTGTAAAAAAATTCTCTATACACACGATGGGCGGGAGTCCAAACTCCAAAGTATCCTCGTTCGATTAGAAAATGTATCATATCCCGCGCGATCGCACGTATCGTATACATATAGTTGTATTTTTCATTTACAATTTGACTCGCGCACGATATAAAGCATTTCTTTATCCGTCATATGTCTCTTTTTTCTCTCTCAGTAGCTCTTATATTGTTATTTTATTCTTTCCTTTCCGCGTACGTGCGCGCGCAATCGATTTCCCGGATTAAATGAGCTTTTTTTGCTCCTATCCTATATTGAGCGAGATGCGTACACGACTTGTATACTATAACGGGGGAGAGAAAAGGATTCGGTCTATAAAAAAAAAGAAAAAAATAAAGGTCTTACATCATAATCCCACGCGCGACCAACGTGCAGTACCATAGCGCTCTCGAGTCAATTTCGAATTTATTTAGATTCTGCTACGATTTCCAGCTGCGAACAATAACCGAGAGAATTGTGCTTTGGGTATAGTGTGTATATCGAATCGAAGATGATCACGCACAATGCGCGAAAAAGCTCGATTCTGAATAAAGGTCAGATATACCCCGAATACGTTTATTTCAAAATGAAGACCTTCCGCGACGATTAATATTTGTCAGAGACGTCGGAGAAAACGAGGGATTTCACTTCTAAAAATGAAAAACAATGTACGAAAAGTTTACGATATCATCAGAGCAGGGCAAAACTTACAACGCGGTTTCGTGAGATATACACGAGCATCGCGGGAAAGATAAATCTTAATCCGTCGCTCCAGAGTTCGGGGAGAAAATTGTTTTTTTTTTTCAGTTCAAAATTTCTGATCTTCGATCATGCTTAAAAAGGATTGGGAAGAATGCGAATCGTTATAACGTAGTTGAGAATTGAAAACCGAATATTGCGTGTGCATACGGCGATATAGAAACACGATAGCCCCAGATGTTGCGTCATATATCGCACGCACAAAAATGTGTCAGAGAATACAGTTGCATAATCGGGGGGCCACTAAACGAATAAACACGATACATATGGGATAGAGAGGTTTATAGGGGTGGATAAGAGGAGAGTATGTACAAAAATAGAATAAAAAATTTTGTTAACCGAGCACGCGCATCCAGTGGCAGCAGCAGCAGCAGCAGCAGCAGAGGCCCGCACGAACGAGATAACGTATCAAACGAAAAATCAAACGTCGATTTAGACACTCGATGATATATGTTGCGTGTGTGTGGGGGTACCACTCGGAAATCTATAATCGAATGAAGCGGGTGAGCCGCCGCCGCCGCCACGCGCGCGGGACAGGTGGCGATACAATATACAAAAGGCACGCGTGCGTATGATATAATCGGGCGCGCGTGTGAATTATCGTTGGGACGTAATCGATCCTCGACTCGTTTTACCCAATTATCGACTTTATAAAACTTTAAAAGCTCGCGCGCACTGTATCGTTCTTTTATAATACTGAATTATACAGACGATTCGTAGAAATATAGATTACACGCGGCGACGACGGGTCAGGACGCATTACGATGTATGATAATCCCTGGCAGTAGCGCGTCGCGGACGACGTACACTAATTGCCCGTAGTAAAGTACGACGTCATATTATGAACGCGCGGACGACGACGTGCGGGTCCCGCGTGTAATTGCTTCGGCAATTTTCTCCTCCTTTATGTATGGACAAGGCGCAGCGGCGCATCACAGAGCAGCACCACTGCTGCTGCACTCGACTGCGAGCTAGGACGAAGTGTCCTGGGTAAGGAGCTGTCTCGTCTCTCTCGAGAATTTTACGAGTCGCTTCGAGCGCGCGCTGCCCGTCACGCGGCGCATATAATATAACGAGCAAAGAGAAGAGGACCTGCTGCGAACCGGGAGAACTACCCATCCTTCTTGAATTTTTACAGCTCTCTTTTTTATGTATTATTATCCTGCGTCTCCGATTACAGGGGATTCTTCGTTGCGATTTTCTCGACTCTCTTTCTACTCCGTTCGTCGCGTGCATAATTCATTTCGTTTGCCGAGCTGTGTGTGTATTGTACACATCGCGCGTTTTGCCTTTTTTCCAGTAGTACGCGTTTACGACGGGTCAGACGCTGATAAAAATATCGAAGGAAGTTGTATTTCGTGAAACGCAGGCCAATAACTAATTTAAAATTGTTTTGTTTATTTTCGAGTATCAAAGTATATCACTGAATTATCGATCGTACATGGTAGTATTAACGACGAACGATGGAATATATTCCCAAGCTCGATTAGGAAATGATGTAAAAACTACCAAATTGTGAATAGTATATCACACTCGCGAATCAATTTTTCACGAAGCTCGCGTCAGTGCAGTTGCTTTCGATGCGATTAACATCTGGAAGCTTCTGCGGGGATACCGCGAGTTACTTACGCGAGCTTTCATCGCGTCTCGTGTAGCCGTGTAATATATCACGACATTTTTAGCAAAATTACTTTCAGATGTACTACCTCTCGCACCCTCGTCGCTTATTTATTTATTTTATTTATTTATGTATTTTTTAACCCACGCTCTTCTCTACACAGGAAGCAAAAAATTATTGCCACGCACGGATGCACGAGAAGCTGCGTACACGCGCGTATATAGCAAAAAAGCTCTCGAGCATAATTGTAAAAAAAGGGAGAGGTTTTTTTCGCGTGTAAGACATTTTTCCCACCGCGCGTGACGTCAATCTTTTCTCTACTCTGACGCATTCGAACGTGAAACGGCGCGTCGCGGAAGGTACGACGCATCCGATTGTTTTCTTGCTTTTTACGTCAATGTACAGGTGTGTGTGTGTGGAGGAGAAGAATCTCTCTTGCTTCTCTTTATCCTTACATTTATATTGGTATTGTATATCCGTCGCGTGTGCGCGGAGTTGGCTTCGTCTTGTCGTAAATACACACACACAGCTTTTCAAGTTCAATTATTCGGAAAATCGCATCCGTGCGTACCCTGTCTCGGTGCGAGATATACACGAGCTACGACGCGAAGCCGGCGGACTGTGGGGGAATGCGAAGTCTCTCGTGAGCGTATTTGAAAACTTCCGATCTCCGACTCGATCGATGCCTCGAGTCCACTGGCGCAATTGCCGTTTGCGGCTCTCTCTCTCTCTCTCTCTCACTCAATTGGCTCTTTTTGCGTATCTAATGAGAGGGGCAAATATACACATCGCCGGCATCCGTGCGTTGAAATCGGAAATACGCTTCGACGCTGTGACGCGCGCGAGAGAGAGCGGTGACTGACGAAGGAGCCGCCGCTTGACTTGGCTCTGTCTCCTATATAGCTTCCTTTACTTTTTTTATTTTTTTAGCTTTTTATCCTTCTTGTGTCATACGTCGATGGAGCTTAAGCTCTGCGTTTAAAAAAAAAGTAGGAGAAAAAGAAAAAAAGAAGATTTTCTTGAATAAAAATAAAAATTACAGTTGAAAATTGAGCGAGACGAAAAAAAAACTCTTAAACGATCGTCGCCACGCTGTTATTGTTCAAAAGATTTATTGCATCGAGTTAATTCTTCGTAAGTCGATCGTAAAATTCGTTATTGGCTTCTCATTTCGGATTTCAATTTAACTCTCCCTGCGTGTGTGGATCTTTTTTGTAAACGCGTGGGAATCCATGCAAAATGAACCGAAATTAATTTTATTGAGCATCGATTCGAGAAACTAAATATGATGAACTGCGCGCGTGGGTTGGAAGATAAATAACAACAAACAAAAATATTACGTTTCAAACGCGAGCTTTGGCAAATTTGCCCGAGAAACGCTCGACGAAGCCGTATAATACTGGATTTACGGCGATTTTACAGCGATTCGATCGAGCCTTCTTCTGCTGCTGCTGTTGCTGTTGATGCTGCTGCTGCTGCTGCTGCACCTCGGTCGAACTCGTGGATTCGCGCAATTGCAGTAAATAGAATGCGGGAGCAGCCATTGCGTGGGACGTAGCTGCTTCTTCTTCTTCTTTTCTTTTATGCCTCGTGGTAAATCGCGAATTTATCTAACCGTTATGAGGGAGATATTGGCGTATTTATGCACTAATATCATACGAAAAGACGACGATTCACGCAACTCCGTGAAGGATTTTTAGCGCTACGGAGCTTTTAACCTTCGCGCGAGACTTGGACTAGACTATAACAGCTCGCATACAGAGCTCTGAAGTTGCTTACGAGAAGCTATCGCTCGTGCAGGTGTGCGCGTTTAGGTCGAAAGCGATAGATAGTAGTTGTTTTTTTTTTATTTCGCCCGTTTCGAAACTCTTAAACGGCCCCCCGCGCTATAAAGAATATTGCCTCGCCAGAGAGAGAGAGAGAGAGAGATAAACGACAGGCAATAACACAATCGACAAAACGTTTTCAAAATATAAACTATACACACGTACACGAATCGATGGGCAATTATCGAAGAGAAAAATATTTTCGATATAAATAAATAAACGTTGTTGCTTATATTTTTGTTACAGCGAGGATCGATTGATTATTTACAGAGATATACATCTTTTGTATCGAATTACGTAAAATAGTGAAGAAAAGCAGAATGCGTGGCTACGCGACGAGCTTTTGCGTCCTGAGCCTGATCGGTGCCTGCACCTTCGCCATGGACGAGTCGTCCTCGTCGCAGTCGTCGCAGTCGTCGAGTGGCTCGGTCGCTTCCAATTCGAATTCGCTCGCAGCTGCTGGATTGGTGGCATCGTCGTCCTTGAGCTCGGGCTTGTCGCACTCGCCCCGAGCCGGCAACGGTGGCGCAGCTTTCCTGCAGATACCGGCCAAGCGAGCTTTCACGTACCGCACCGAGTTCAAGAGGCTGCCGCTCTATCAGTTCGGCCTCGGCAAGGTAAGTAGTTATTTTCAAGCATTGCATTCGTTAATAAATTTTGGTCATCATACAAAACGCACGCAAAAAATTCGCAGCGATCTCGCGCGTACGCGTTCGGACTGGGCAAGCGCGGCAAGCAGTACGCCTTCGGCTTGGGCAAGAGGAGCAACGGCAACGGCATGAGCGAGTACGAGCAGCAGCTGCAGCAGAGGCTGCGACCCAACCAGATGCAGGCGGCCCTCAACTATCTGTCGTCCAACGAGGACGCCTACGACAGGTCGGACTCGTCGCTCGGCCAGTCGGATTACTGGCTGGACAAGCGCTCCGCGGGTGCCTACAATTTTGGATTGGGCAAGAGAAGCCCGGGAAGCTATTACGACCCGGAGGAGCAGCGTCTGCTGCTGCCCGTCAAGCAGCTGAGAAACAACAAGTACGTGTTCGGTCTGGGCAAGCGCCGCTTGTACGACTTGGTGGATAACAGTGGAAGCAGCAGCAGCAGCGACAGCGACGACGTGGAAGATCTCGAGCTCGAGCTCAGCGACGACGAAGCCAATTCGCAATAAAAAAAGAGGAAAGAAAAGGAAGGAAGAGAAAGAAAACTTAATTGATTTACTAAAAAATTTAAATTTAATAACGATAATAATAATCCCACAGCAGCAGCTCATTCTTTCTCTCTTAAAAGTGTCTCCAGTTCGTAAATGATCTACTTGACGCTTCGGTCTTGACGTATATCGATAGTGACAAATATTCTCACACGCACACGCGATAGTTTATCATTGTAATCCAAGTACACCCACTCGAGCACGCGATCCATCGATCGAATTTTTCTCTTTTTTTCTTCGACTGCACTCTAATTCCGTATTTCTTTCTTAGATAGATTTTCGAGTTCACTGCTTCAATGACAATGTGTATTTGGTACCCTATAACGATAACTATAATAATATAACATTATTACAGAATGTATCAATGATATAAATGTGTATATATTACATCTATTGAATCGGAGGCTATATCGATTATAGAGGATATCATAGAGCGTGAAATACCATGAAAAGAAACGAAGACTTTACAATCGGTGGATTGTTACCCGTACTCTTTGAATAATAAGATTATATACATAATATAATACATGAAATTTACTGATACGAAATTGAGAGTGCATAGACGTGAAAATTGATGATTACAGTTTTGGAACGTATCGATCTTCGGTGGCCGTCGGCATTTTATGATGTCACACTTGTCAGGAGCGGCGATCACATATCTATATTTAACATTATTATGCTATGAGGTAAATAAATTAAAGCGGGAAAGAAGTAAGAACGAGAAACGTTCGCGTTTACGTACGTTTGTGAATTTAGACATTGAGTCTCGGATTACACAGAAATTCCGTGCATCGACTTATACAATTATTTCGACGTTACCTCTTGCAGATTTGCAGATAATGGAACTCGCCATCTAGTGGCAGAGACTTGAAGTAGTATCGCCGCATATGATGTAGTTGTAAACTTGTCTAAATTAATTTTTGTTGGTCATTTTCGATGTCGAGCATTTTTACCAGGGATCAGATCAAATATTTAGTGCCATATATGATATATATAACGAAATTGTTACGACAAAAAAATAAGAAAATAAAATTGTTGACTAAATTACGTTACATTATACGATACTTTTCACAATTTTTCGGAGTTGCTGCTGTTACCCGTGTCGCGCTACATTTCATCCCCGCTGCATGTATATCAGTCACACACTCTGGCTTTCCAAACTTGAACAAAAATAAAAAAAATACTTTTCACGTGGCGTTACAAAACGTATGATTTCGTGCAGCATTGCAATAGTCGACCGGGTTTCAATTGACTTTGCATAAAGTCATTTTGAATGTACCTGCGTGTGTAATACCTCGACACGAAATAATATAATGCTAAAACTAAAATGATAATAATCATTGACCTATGATGTAAACCCGCGATAGCTCATGGATAATAATTAATCATTATTATTATTATAAAAGTAAAAGAGTAAAATAGTAATAATAAACATTGATTATATGTATAAGCGTGTGCAGCTGACAAGAGAAAGTAGTTGAAAATATATATTTGAACGCGTGTATTTGATTTAACAAAAAAAAAATGAAGCGTATATTGTACAGCATGTATTGTGGAATTGAGCGAGAATAAAATGTATTTATTTGTCAATCATGCCATCTCTATCTTTATTTTACCAATCATCTTTCCTAATAAAAATTATATTACTCAATGATAGTTTGAGAAAACTCAAAACGGGACAAGAGCAGAGAATAGGTATCTCTTTTTCGTCGAACAAAAACTAGCTTGGTTTCATCAGAAAAAAATTAATTGCATTGAAAATCGGTTAGAATATTTATGGATAATCATATTTATTTATTATTGAACTTGAAGTCCATAAATCAGCAGATTCAGCAGTCGAAACAAACATGTAATTAAAAACAAGGTATGTAAAGAAACAAAATATCCTCGAGTCCTTGTAAAATTCACAAGTGAGAAAGTAAAAATAAGAATATAAGTCAGGAAAGATTAATGAACAACATCTTGTACATTAGATAAATTAGGGCCAAAAGACTGGCCTCTTTTGGCGATTATAACATATCGTACATGTTAGATCATGAATATTTTACTAATATAACTGAGCAGTCAACGCGTGTTCTTAACTCGCCGCTGCAGATTGCAGAAACGAACGAGCGAACTTGTGGGCAGCAGTCGAGCCCAAAGCTCTGAACCAGTCACAGCCCGAACAGACAATAAAATTTCGTCGTTGCACAGATTATATTCTCTGCTCGGGTAGTCTGAGCGGCTATAAGGTTCAGATTAGATTAATTTGCTAATATATTCGTTCAAAAAAAGACGTTACGCCGTGTGATCGAGCAAAGCTAATATAGACAAGTGTAAACAAACGAAGTGTGCCCGAGACGCCGCGACTCACTGACTTATTGTACAGCAGTTCATATATAAGATTCAGTTTCTGGTCGATCGCTCTGTCCTACATATCAGTCAGTAAGAAGTATAAGATTTCATATTTCTTTCTTAGTGCCCCGATGTTCGCGCATTATCTTCAAATTGTCATCTTGCAGTATAGGCCAGGGATTATAGCTAAAAAAGAGGTAATTTTTTAGCAAGAAAATTCCTGCAATCTAACCCGGTAGATGTGTAAAGTATTGAAAATGTTGCATTGTGGTCTAGAGCGCGAAAGATTCGGATCGGCGCCTTTCCTTCGGATCACTAAATTTGTAAATAGCTATAAAATTATCTGAATGAACCTAAAAAAATTAACTAACTCAGGTATTCGATAGGAAATTGTCTCGGCTTTCCGATGGTGAGGTTAGAATTTCCGAATCTCAAAATCTTCGTACCGAACGCGCGCGTTGCGCTTCGGCAGTGCAGCAGCCGCCACGCTGGCCTGCCGTGCTACTCGGCGCACATAGCTATGTGTAGTATAGCTAAATAGCCGCCGCGCTGCCGAGACGCAACGCGCGCGTTCGGTACGCAATCTCAAAACTTGCCATTTTTTTCCTAATTGATATTTCTGGCTGAAATTTTACCAAAAACTTCTTTGTAACCTACATTTTAATGTTATCATGTTTAAAAATCCAATTTCGAACTTTCGTCACACAACATTTCAGTTCGTAGTTGACCCTCCGCTAAATCGGACACTAAAAGTTTAAAAATTCATATCTCTGGTTCTAATCAACTTTTTCACTCGTATAATAGCTTGTTTTCTTTAAAAAGATCTCAAGAATATATGGTTAAAATTTCATCGAAAAATATTAAAAACTCTGCAAGATACAGCGAGTTGAACATGAAAAAAATTTGTTTACGCATTTTTCATGAAAATTGCGTTTTTTTCAATGATGCTGTCATTTTAGGGAAAAATAAATGTCATATTCGGATGCAGCGACCAAAAATACATAAGGATTCATGTTGTTTATCGACTTAGCTCTCGTGGTCGGTTC
>CACVKI010137175.1:0-11742 GCA_902732785.1 Trichogramma evanescens | reverse complement strand
TCCCATTTGTTTAACCCACAACACCTTGCACATTTTGTTGGAGGTAAAAATACAATTATTCAATCCACAATACCTAGTACCTTTGCACAATGAATAAATATAATTATTGAATAAATTTTGAACGATCTTGATCAGCAAACAATATAAGAATAGGTTTTTTTGGGTATCCGCACTAATAATCACTTTACCGATTGGCCTGGAGGAAAAAGTACAAGGTCTCCCATTTATTTAACCCATAACACTTTGCATATTTCTGAACAGGCGGCAGCAGCGGCGATATGTTTTTATAATATAGAGAGATAATCCGATTTATTTTGCATCAATGAATATTTATATTAAAATAAGCTTTACAGCGTTTGAAGGAATAAGAATTTTACTGATATCCATGGGTCGTATAGGTGCTTGATAAAAATGTTAACATGCGATAACTTTTGACTAGTGAAAAACGGTATAAAAAATTGTTTAATCTAAACCATAAAAATAACGTTACTTAAAGCAGCATTCCATGTATTTACCGCCAGTAGCTCGTGTGAACATAAAAGAAAAAATAATTTTCGCTCGAAATAAGTGGAAATGGACAAACAGGAGAGTGCGGTGCTTATGGCACCGGCAGACAAAAATCACTCGAGAACAATTTAAGCTTTATGTAGCTTTTTTATACCATGCGAGCTCGCACTTGCACAGGTAGAAGGAAAATTAACAGCGGTATTTTCTCACTCGTGCATTTGCGTTCGTATGTATATGATATTGCAGAAGGCAACAAGGCGCAACAACGACTTGCCGCCGCGCAAGAAGCTTATGCTCACTCGACTACACTTTAATTTAGGTACTTATGTGCCGCTCTCTCTCTCTCTCTTTCTTTCCTTTGCTCAAGTGTAAGATGCTAATTGGTCAGAATACATGTAAATAGCCTCTTTTCGGCGCAATCCTTTGAAACAAAGAAAAACAACGTCATAACTCCATGGGGTCCTGTTCACCTTCAATCCATGATGCACAGTGCAAGCCTTCAAGCGTTCTATTGTTTAACTGGGGGTTGTTGTTGAATACGTAAATAGAGCTTCACCGTCACTAATAAAATTGCAAAAATAAAAACCCAGATACTGAGCATGATCTTTCAATTGGCTATTGAGCGTAACAATAGGGCGAAGGATCAAGCTGGCAACATTCATCATATTTCATCTCAATATTAAAGATTTCTCAGTCGGTAGGAAGCAAAATTACGTTTTTAAATGGTCTTCGCGGTGCCGTTATTATTGCAAGCGTGCGGCTATCTCACGCGAAAAAGCTGAGCAAACAGAAACATGCCAATAAGGCCAGTGGCTGTAGCCAAAAAAAGCGCCTACCTTTCTAAGTTCTAAGGTAGGTGTCAAAAAGCTCATAAATTCTCGGCAAACTTTTTCTCGACTCACAAAGAAGACACGCGAGTTATTTCGCTGAAAAATGCTACGGTGTATAGATTTTAACTGCAGCACCACCCGCAGCTCGCGCTAAATCTCTCGCTCTGTTTCTCCTCCTCGGCTAGTTTTGCGTCTGTGATCGTCTTTATTATCATTCTTGAGTACTGGAGCTACACATATCGATAACTAGTTCTACAATAATATTCGCATGATAATCATGGGAATCGTTTGCAAGGAGGCAATAGAAATAAGGAAGAAAAGCAACTGGCTTGGTATAGCCACGCGTATAACTCAAGGACAAAGAGCATCGAGCATCGAAGAGGATAAAGGAGGAAGAAATGCAGAAGCCGAACGATGCTACCTCTGCTGCTGTTGGTGCCGAGCTTGTACGAGTCCGTGAAAGAAAGAGAAAGAGAGAGAAAGAGAAAAAGAAAAAGAGAGAGAATCCGATAGAGACCACCTACCGTCCTTCTTCTTTGAGTCGGACGACGTGCAGGTTCGAATCGTCCTGTCTAACTAAGCTTTCCTTCACATGCTTGACCACTTGACTTCGATGCTGATGCTGTTGCCTCTACCGTACCCTACTACATCCGAGTAACCCCCTACCATCAATAATACTTATAATATCTAATTAATCATGGATTATCTAGATCTACCTGTGGTGGGTAACAGTTGCTACGATAAACCACATTGCCTGTAAAGCTCTGTGCTGTGGCTCTTGCTGTTGAAGCTTCTTTTTCAACTACTATTCCATACTAATGGTAGATAAGAACTGTTGAAAATATGCACACAGCTAAAGAAACGAAGCAACACTCTATTGCATGAATCGATAAGGCTCGATAGGGAAGATGCTTAGCGTATTGCGCTTACACTTCTGCCGAGGTGTAAATGCATCAACGGGCAAGTGTTGAGATAATTGAAGGATTAGATAAATGATTTTTTCTGGCCAAGTTGATTATAAATTTAGATTTTTAAGATTTTATAAGTTGAAAGAGTTTTCCACACTTTTTCGTTTATTTTTTCAACTATAATTTTTTCATTGCTAGTTCTTCTATCTCCTATAAATGAATACATTTCTTTATACCGAATGCACTTGATACACGCAGCTGTGCTGATCACCCAAAAGAACTAACGATTAAAACTAATACCAAAGTAACGACTGCCGTGAACTTGATACTATAAAGCTCCCAAGAACAAGCTATAAATTGATAAGAGTCTAGTTTCTTTGAAATTTTTTCCCTTAACTTCTATTTGGTACTTATATACTCATACCAATGAGTAATCACCGACGGAACTCACGATGTGTATACAACAGGTCAATCATAGAAAGATTGCGAAGCGCCGTTGCATTATATCTTGCTGTATTATTTGCGATTTTTGTCAGAAGCTACTCGACGAAGATTATCTGCTCGTTATATAGCTGCGCTTGACGATTTACCGTTGGTCAGCTTGAGAGGAGTTCATGGGAAGGTCGTTCGTAACAAGCTCTGCGCCCGACAGTACCCGTGCCTTTTTCGTTTTTCGCGAAAAATACGGCTCGTGTTTCCGTCCGACCGCGAGTACTTTATTTTGTACGACTCACGCTTAAAAAGTGACGACGATCGTCACGCCAGATTATAGGTAAAAGTTATAGTTGCGCAATCCCACCGCGTCGTCGGTTGTCCTCTTTTTTTCACCTCTTAAGTCGCTCGTTCTTTTCGCATTTAACTATGTACCTACTTCTTCCACTTATTTTAAATCTCTTTTCCAGCAAAGCAATTAACTTAATCAAGTTCCCGTCCTTTCCCTTATCGTTCTGTCTTAATCAATACAAAGCTTGATTAAGGTGAGACATTCGCTTTGCACATAAGGATTGAGTCTTTTTTTCATTTTTAATTAAGCTCAATAACATGATCGGAAAAAGTATTGTCTACTTTTAGTTTTAAGCTTGGAAACTGAGGTTAAAAACTTTTAAAAGATTTAGTAAGGACACATAAAATTTTAATATTTACAGAAGTGAGAATCAAAAATAGGCATCTTTGATAAGGTCGCTCTTTATATTCAACGAATTTTCTCACCTTGAATTTTCGAAATGGCTAACTAAACTTTTTTATTGCTTCATCCATTGATTATTGAATAGAGTACTGGTTAATAGAGTACTAGCTTATATGGGCAAATCTGAAAATAAAATGCAGTTTCGTTAACAAAAAAAAGGTAAAATTTTTTTTTGGGGCTCGGACTCCCACAAATTGTTGCTAGGGGTCCTAGAAGTGAGAAAAAACGCCTGAACATGAAATTTGAAGATAGGTATTTTTTTTGTCACTTTTGTGTTTAGACGCTGAAGAGTCATGTTTTCACGTAAATGCGGCTATAATTACTCAATTTTTAAGTCCTTGAAAAAGTATCAAAACTCATCTAAAAAAAGTAAGCAACTACTGTGTTCGATAGGAATTTTCCTTAGTTTTCGATGGTTTTATTAGATTTTCCAAAATATTAAATTTCACCGAGAAGATCGCCACCAAACATTGAGGCTTAAATGTCTTGGAAAATTCAGTACAAAATTCAATGATCTTTGAGGTTTATTATTGATTTTTTCTTGTGAAAATTTTATACTTCCGAAATAAATACCATCGGAAACTAAGGAAATTTCCTATCGAACACAGTAGTTAGTTACTTCTTTTAGATGAGTTTTGATACTTTTTCAGGGACTTATAAATTTAATAATTAGCCGCATTTACGTGAAAACATGACTTTTCTGCGTCTAAAATACAAAAGTGAAAAAAAAATACCTATATCTTCAAATTTTATGTTCACGCGTTTTTTCTCACCCCTAGGACCCCTAGGAATAATTTGCGCGGGTCTAGGCTCCTGGGCAAGCAAAAAAAAAAATTTCGCCCTTAGATTAGATTACATAGGAAGATTAAATCAAACTTTTAAAATCGTTCATGATGGTAATTGTTCCACTGCATTTTCGATGTAATTTTATTCAAAGGCCAATTGCTAATTTCTTGTGTTTACTCTACAGCGCCTTCCTAAATTATATTATCACAGCACCTCATTTTCATAAGTTTCAATCCTTTCAAAAAAATTCGTAATAAAATCTCAATTTGAACTCTAATAGTATCTCATAAGTCGTCATTTATACGTATAGGTCCGTAACGAGCATACCAGCATAGCACACCATTGGCCACACATATAAACACAGTACCGCTGCCGCGAGAAAATAGTGATTCTTTCAAAGTATTACGGTAGATAAAAAGGATTTCACGGTTTGTGCGGCAATCATCGTAGCCGCGGCAGCTGCTGTTGGTGTTACTGCGCGGCGGCATCATAGAAAAGAGACAAAGCACAGTTAGAAAAACGATACGGAACGCACACGACGTAGTTGTCAGTTGTCAACTCATAGCTCTTTTTTGCCTGCTATTTGTGCTGCTTTTATGTACACATTATGCAGTTTATACCCTTAGCTGAGTTCGCGACACGAAAATTATACAATGACCGAGCGACGCGCGAAAGAACCATGAGCCTTTGCAATTGTCGATACGTATGTGCTGCGTGCACCACATGTATATGTGTGTGCCATGTGTCCTAATTAGGCACGCACTCAGTTAACGCGGACGTGCGCATGCGATGTCAAGGACGTCTGCACTGTAACTACTTTATCAAGCCAGTTGTATTAACGACGCGCGAGCTTTATTTAGTAGACAAGAAAGACGAATAATGGTACTCGCGATGGAACGTAGGTCAAAGCTACAGCAGTTAAAAACTGATAACTCCTGGCGAGCCGTAAATTTTCAAACCATTGTGACTTTAATGAATAGATATTCTAAAACGTTTATTGCGATTTTAATCAGTTTATTCAATGTAGAATAAACATGCGAATTTGCATTGCCTCAATCCCATGACCCATGTAAAATGCAACCGAAAGGAAATAAATTTTGAGGATTTTGATTTTTTTATGTACTCTAAAAAGGTGCGCACTTAATTTCAATTTCAATCTTCGGTACGACGCGCTTATTACGATTTAGTCAATTTTTATTCAGCTTATACTTTTGTCGCGATATGAGTAAGGAGAACTTACAGGTCATATCGTATACGTGGTCAACCGCAGCTTAATTGCTCCTTAAGAGAACCGAACACCGTAGCATAAAGAATGAAACAAAAATAAAAGCGGGCGGGTATGTCAGAAAGAGACTGAGAGAAGCCGGAGAAGGAGAAATCGTTATAAGAAGAGCGTTTGCTAATTTAACGACTTTTGAATGTCAATACCGATTAAAATCTCTACACCGAGTGTACGACGAATACTAGCATCGCTATCGATATGTTTCTTTTGTGAAATATACGAATGTTTGTCTCTTTTTCTTCTTTCGTTGAACTGATTATGTCGCTACTATGCGTTTGGTCTTTTACGTCTTACTGTAGCTACTTGTGTGTACAATTTTCTAGAATTTATTATTCATTTTTCATCATTTTCCATAAATTAATTTCACTTTGCTATATGTACAAGTAGCTACAGTTCATCGTATGGCTAGCTTTTGGTTGCGACCATGGCCAATTGGCTATCGAACAAAATGAAACCTTACAGGCTACATTAGATTGATGCTCGCTCTTGGAATTCTACGACAGGTAGCTTAGACGTGTTTAAAGCTTGTGTTGAGGGTCCACCAACTCATTATTAATGTACTTAACTGTTTTTAAGTATCTAACTGGACAAAATACTTTCAAATAGGGTATTGAAAAGAGTTATCATGTATTTTTAAAAAAAAAAAATTTTTTTTAACTTTTACAGCCTAGTACTGTAATTGAAAAATGAAAAATAATTAAGCCCCCTGTTAGCCCTTAAACAAAAAACGGGTTTGCTCTACCACCAAAAAACAGTCCACGAAGACCGCAAAGATTTGTCATGTGACAATTATGAAAATTTGGACACAATCGCTCTGTCACAAAATAATAGCCCGTGAAAAATCAAAACAATATTTAAACCATAATATCGAAATTGGATTATCAATTACTTTTTTGTAACTAAATGACCTTATACATTAATGAAAATTTTTGGTTGGATGATAAAAGTTAGTCAGTTATCTCTAAAATATTTAAAGTAGTTACTGCATTTTTGCTTTTTCCACACTAAAAACAAACAGTTTGATTAATCAGACATGAAAGCAAAAAGAGTAAAGTTAAAAGCTTTTATATCTCTAAATCGCTGATATTACTACAAAGATATACAATCTTTCTATCTTACACATTTCGATGGCTTTCGGAACTTTCGTCACGGATGGAACAAGTACACTTTTTTACGAAAGACTTACATACTTGAAAACACTATTTCAGTACTGCAGTCTACAAAAGTGCATCGATATACGTAAGTACACTCGTCTGGTCGTAGTAAACCTTTCGAAAGTCACGCAGATACTTTTTTGTTGTTGCAAAGCTCGGATACTCCTTCATGATGATGCCAACCAAAGTATCATTGTTCGTGCAAGGGGTAGATATAGATCGATAATCAACCATCCGATAAAAATGCACATTCACACGTACTAGTGTTATATCAGATTTCAATTTTCTGCTTATTGTTTCTACGGTAACCGTCCCAACGGAAAGATGGGCTTTCAGTAGATGTACGATTGATTATTTTAACAAGTATTAAAATTATTTTATAATATCCAAAGTGATACGTCAGGTATTATCGTCATTAAAAAAAAGCATCAGCCAAAAGTGTCAACAGTTTATAAGCATTCTGATTGGTTGAGAGAGCGTCGCTGTGACATGTATCAGTTTGTTGTCTATTGAGTTTTGACTGTAACTTGAGCGTTTTGATTAATTCCTCATTATAGGAGGCGTGAGCGAGTTATGAAAACAAAGATGAGTTTAGAGCGCACGGAGTGCACTGTTTTAGTGGCTATATCCACGCACTTGGATTTATTAAAATATATTATATGCAATCAATGACTCATCACAGATGGCTTGAGGTAAATATAATAGCACAAAACTTTAGTATCGATCTGAATTAAAAAATATATTTTAAGTTAATGCTTACACTATGTGTTTCTCAGTATCTCAAGTAGATATACGTAAGAGCGCAAGAGCGGTTAGTAACAGCGTGTACAAATAGTGCGGTACAGGTAGCGTACAATAGTAGCCCGTACAAATTATCAGAAGTTATAGCTTTGGCGTACATAAAAAATAATTAATGAAAAAAAAAACGAAAATGATTAATTCTAAGAGTAAGAGAAGAATTAAAAAATTGTCTTTTTTATTAATTTGATATGATTAAATGCAACTAACATTAGAATGTAGCTTGGAAAAAGAGAAAACTTGGTCCAATTCTTTTAAAAGCGTTTGCACCCGCAAGTAACTATCATTATTTATAACAATCTGTGAAAATCGCAGGTCAGACTAAAATTTGAATGTTGAGACAAGCAAACAAATTTGATAACAGATAACTTACTGACAATTGAGGAAAATCATATATATTCCAATAAGTATAATTAATGCTGAGCAAAGCGAAGTCGTTTATCCTTTCAGCTCAATAGATTTAGGCATATTTTGTGTCAACGGTTTCTAGAAAGTGACGTTACAGAATGTTCTAGAAGTTTTAGGGGTTGTTGAGGGTTGTCAACTGGAGGTCTGATTGCCACATCTAGCCGACCTGGTGCACCAGGTCGCCGATTTGGCCCCTGTAAAAACTTCTTCGGGAAGTTGTGTTATTTTGTAATTGAAAAATGAAAAATAATTAAGCCCCCTGTTAGCCCTTAACCCGTTAACGCCCAGACGGACAGAATTTTTTTCTCTATTGTAGTCTGCAATTAAATTATCTTATCGGAGCGAGAAAAATTCTTGAGTACACATTTTCTATGTAAAATTGAATGTACTTTTTGAATATGGATTTATAATTAACTTCTGATAAATATTAAAAAAGTTATAAACAATTTACTGCGAAAAAACACGATTTTGAATCTTGAAAAAAAACTTTGATTCAAATTTTTTTTATGAAAGAGACTTGAACTGGGGCCAATAATACCCAAAATTGTGGAATAATAACTTAAAGTTTAATGTGCCCTAGGTGGGATTTGATTCAATAACTTTTTTTTTCTACTGTTGATCGTTTTCAAACAAAAAAGTACATTTTTTGGAACATTTTTTGGTAAATTTTTTTGGAAAAATGTATTTTTGGAGTCTACTATTTTGAATATTCAAATTCCACCACAGTTTAAGTCTCTTTCTTAAAAAAAATTTGAATCAAAGTTTTTTTTCAAGATTCAAAATCTTGTTTTTTCGCTGTAAATTGTTTATAACTTTTTTAATATTTATCAGAGGTTAATTATAAACCCATATTCAAAATGTACATTAAATTTTACATGGATAATGAGTACTCAAGAATTTTTCTCGCTCCGATATGATGATTTGATTGCAGACTACAATAGAGAAAAAAATTCTGTCCGTCTGGGCGTTAACGGGTTAAGTTTCTTCTCGCACTTGTTACCCGCGTAATTTTTTTGCGACTTACGTGGACTGTTTTTAGGAGACTGTTTTTAGAGCAAATTCCCTTTTTGTGTAAATTTCTTCTCGCACTTGTCACGTGCATAATCCTTGCGATCTTCGTGTACAGTTTTTTTATGTAAAAACAAACATGCTTTTTGTCCAAATAGCTTCTCCCACTTATCACATATAGAATCTTTGCAACCTTCGTGAAATGTCTTATAGTGTCTGGTCAAATAACATTGTAATTCAAATTTCTTCGCACACTGGTTGCATGCAAAATCTTGTGGACCATTTTTTGGTCTCTATTCAACTGGCCTATTTTCACAAATTTCTTTTTGCTTTTATTGCAAACGTAATCTTTGTGACTTTCATGGACTTTCGTGATTTGTAAAAGCAAACTCTGTTTATTTCAAAATCTTTTGGGGCATTTTTCACATAAGTAATCTTAGAAAACTTCGAGGAATATTTTTTTGTGCTTGAGTAAAGTTGATTTATTGATTGATGACCAATGATTTCGATTGATCGGTTTCATCATTTCCTCACAAAATTCTAGATGGCGGTCAGGGTCATCATCAGACAGTTCTTGTACTAAGTGCACTTTAAAGGGATGGAACTTACTTTTTTTTAAACATTACGTACACTTTTATTATCCATTTCATGTTGTAAGCTAGTCTGTCGAGTGGATTGATGTGGATTTTCAATAAAAGATAGCATCACACCCAAACTCCTTTCCTCATTGGTCGCTAATACAGGTCTACCAACGTGAGCATGATCTTTAATGGATCCTGTTATTTCAAAGCGACAAATCGTTTTTGAAACGGTTAACCGTTTAGTTATTTCATCTAGCGTTATAATTTCCCTTGGTCCATTATTTATGCGACCATCCACAAAAAATTGTCCTGGATTTTTACGAGATATTTTCTTCCACTTTAGGACTGTGCTTCGAGCACAACGGAGACGTTGCATTATCTCTTCTGTACTCGTTCCACTCTCAAGCGTACCTCGCAGGAGCGCTAGATTCTGCTTGTTCGGTTGAAATTTGTCCATTTCTGAACGATAGATGTTTGATTTTAGTGGTGATAGTAAATCTAATTAGTAATCTAAACTAATATACTTAATTAATAAATTATTTAATAAATTTTCATTTTGATTTTAGTGGTGATAATTTATTAATTAAGTATATTAGTTTAGATTACTAATTAGATTTACTAATTTTCAAACTTACCGAAATTTTTTCATTTGAAAAACGCTGCGTGCACTGGAGATGAATTCAAACAATAATGTTGTTTCCAAGCAACGCAAACTCACGACTCCAACTGTTACCGATCTTGCGCAGTTGCAAATGATGCCTGAGTTGACTATTCTCGGTCTGAAACTCACGCCAACTTTGGGATGGGGCCCTCAAGTCAGTCGTGTCTGTAGCTCTGTGAATTACACTCTCTACTCTTTGAGATATAATAGACATGCACTAAAGAGATCCCTTCGCAAAAACTTGGTTGAATCGTTGATATTTCCGATTTTTGACTACGGCTCGTCAGTCTTCCATGATCTAAATAAAGGTCAATCGCTCAAATTGCATAGACTTCACAATGCATGCGTTAGGTACGTTTATGGCACGATACCCTACAGAGCTCATGTCACCCCCTATCGCTTAGCGCTGGTTTGGCTGTCTGCACAGAGGCGCCGAGACTACAATACCATCATACTTGCAATAAACATTATAACGCGTCAGTCGCCCAGGCCGCTGGCAAATCTCTTCACGTTTCAAGCAAATCGGCTCCTCCATCGCGCAGCGCGCAGGCAGCCATCGCGTGCACTTACACACAAAACGGCTCGAACTCAAGCCCTGCATAACTCTTTTGCTCATGCGGCAACTCGCCTCATAAACAGTCTGCCATTCCTGGAGGATCCACGCCACCCCCCGAGAGCGTTGAGGCAGCTTGTCTATGCTCATTTGTTTGAACTCGATGTCCAGGATCGGAAGCTGCGATGCTATATGGAGCAGCAGGAGTATGAGCCTCAAGCATTACGAAACCTTTTGCCTCCCATATAAACCTTCTCCCTAGTCGACTGCAGTCAGTGCAGCTCAGGCGACGGTTAGTCTCTGAGCTGCAACTCAGAAGAGCATACTAACTCTTCGTATTGTCATATACTGTAAATATTTCTGTACATTCTATTACTACTAGCACTGTTGTTATTATTATCATTGTAATATATTGCCATTACTGACATGTATGTATGTACATATAATGTATATATAAATATATATATGGGTCAGATTCAGAATTTTTCAAATAAGCCTGCGGACGAGGTTCACGGATTTTCCTGAAATTTTGGTATGCTATAGTACATCATAAAAGGGTCCCAAAACCAAAATTTTAGACACACTCCCCCCTCCTACCCCCCACTTCCGGTATAAACGTCCATTTTCGATCTATATTTTTTCTGAAGCCCTGAAGCAATTAAAAAATCTGAAAAAATTCATGAAGGTACTTTTCAACAATCTAAACAACCTTGAATTTTTTCAGATTTTTTAAGTGCTTTGGGCCTTCAGAAAAAATCATTGAAAATTCAAATTATTTTATTTTTGGTGAAATGGTTCGATATACCAGACCGGAGTATTTTTATCTTAATTCTGACACCAAAAAACGATTTCTTGAATTTTTTCAGAATTTTTCATTCATACCGATTAAGCCTAGAGATGAAAAACCGCTTTTTTTCACGAAAATAATTTTTTTAGAGCGGTACGAAGTTTCGATTGAAGCTTCCTAGCTCATTCTAGAGCATAACAAAGATTAATGCGAAATTCTGAAGACATTTGAAAAATAATGTAAGTATGATAAATGTCTTCAGAATTTCGCATTAATCTTTGTTATGCTCTAGA
>CACVKI010137173.1:0-19210 GCA_902732785.1 Trichogramma evanescens | reverse complement strand
AATATTGTAACCTAAAAATTATTATTGATTATGATTATTTTTTGTCCTCATTTTTCTCCTTCAATAATGTATGGATTTGGATGAAACTCGGCCAGCATGTTAATAAGTGTATTAGAAATATGCCTCTACTCTTAGATACGCGATTATCATTCCCAATTTTTTTAATTTTACATAAATTGCTTGATAGCCTGGCGTTATCGACTGAGTGGGTATGTCTGGCCCTTAAGTTATCTGGACATCTTCTCAGGGCCTGGCTTCTAGATTTCTCAACTCCTTCATCCGGAATCGAACCGAGCAACGTCTAAGAAGGAAACTGCTTACCGACGACGAAATCATGCGAAAGGAACGTTGCGCTTGAAACGCTCCGCTTCAGTTTACGTGTACGGGTCATATCAGTCTACATTCTCCAGTATAACCAGAAGATTTCGAATTCTTTTACATAGACTGCCGTGACCGCATGGTAAGTAAAAATTAGTGCAAATAGCTTAAGATTTTTTGTGCGTGAATATTTTTATTAATCATAGGCCATATCAATCGGTAGAGAAATGCGATTATATGTAGTTAATAATTGAAAGTGTATTGCAATTGAAATCGCGTACAATGTGAAAAAAACATTTATGTATAACCTCTTGCTCGTCGGCGACCAGAGATGTTAAAATCTGAGATTTAATAATTTCATACATGCATTCATGATTGACGAAATTTTAAATCATGTTTATTACCTGATCTCTGTACTATAGCTTGCAATCAATATGGCAAATTTAGCACATTATTCATGATTCTTATTATTTCAGGTTATACAGCCACAATATGCAGATTTTCGTAAAAACTTTGACTGGTAAGACCATCACCTTGGAGGTTGAAGCCTCTGACACTATTGAAAATGTCAAGGCTAAAATCCAGGATAAAGAAGGAATTCCTCCAGATCAGCAAAGATTGATCTTTGCCGGTAAACAATTGGAAGATAATCGTACTTTACAGGATTACAACATCCAGAAAGGTAACTTTTATTTCTTTGCAATCCTATAGCTTTGATAAATTTTCATTAAATAACTGGGAATTTTGTTGTTGTAGAATCAACCCTTCATTTGGTTCTTCGTCTGAGAGGTGGTGTCATCGAACCAACCCTTAGACTGTTGGCACAGAAATACAACTGTGAAAAAATGATCTGCAGAAAGTGCTATGCAAGGCTCCACCCAAGAGCAACTAACTGTCGCAAGAAGAAGTGTGGACACACATCTAACTTGCGCCCCAAGAAGAAGTTGAAGTAGACGATTATAATTTGCATAGGCATTATTCTAATCATTGTTTAGAATAAAATGTGATTGAAATAAAATGCTTATTTTTCAAACAAAATAATTTGGCTTTTATTAATTTTTCTGGTGTTATTACATATATTAATCCCATTTAACTGAACAACACAAAATTTGTAAATGCTCAATTTTTTTATTCTTGTTTAATATTTCTCAATAAACCTTCATTCTTATATTATATTATAAACCTCAATAAACCTTTAGCTATAGTAATAAATATTTTTATTTATGTTAGGCATTCATTTGTGCACATGAATTAAAATTTATTAAATTTATCAATACATGGAAAAAAATTAATTTAAAAATGAAGAAAATCATCATATAAAATCGAGAATTCAAAAACTGTTGAAATATTCGTGGAAAAAGAAATTATAAATCGCCTTCACTAGTTCAAAAATAAAAATTGATCCACTAAGATCACGTTTTAGTGAGCTGTCCGATTGTACTCGGCAGTCTGTTGGTCTGTGGCGTGCGACAGTACACGTGCGGCCAAGTTCCAGTTCACAACGCTGCAGAGTACAGCAGAACATTTTACATTATTTGTGGTGGAAGTAATAATAACATCGGCTTATTACTAATTATGGCTTCGAGTGAATGTGATGTTACAGAAGATGGAGAGGCATTTGAAAGTTTTATCAAGGTAAATAATAAAAAGACAAAAAGCTCTGCATAAATTTATTGCATATTCAATAGATCTTTACCACTCTAACCTATAAAACACAAATTCTTTATTTTTCGACTTTCTTGCTAAAAAAATATCGTATGCAACTTTTGATGTGCAACGTTTTAAATTTATTCTCATTGCAAAACTCGTCTATGACTTGTTTTAATAAAAAAAAAAAAAACATATTGACACTGTTAGTACAGTACACTAATTTTTCGAATACTTGATATTGTTTTTAACAAAAACAATTTTTTCCAAATTCGATATTTTATTATGTTTTTGTCATTCAAAATTAAGGTAGCAATAATATAAATATAATAAATATATATTCCAAGTTTATTAGTTTTGTATTTGAATAGGATTTAACATGGCAAATATGATTTGATTTTTTGTTGTTGAGATTATAAGAAGAATTTTGACATTATCTTATAAAGTGGTTCAACCACCACAATTCCAGAATAAAATTACCAAAAATTATCAGAGATGTTCATTTTATTTATCTATTAATTAAACTATATTCTTTGTATTGTTTTAGGATGCATATGCTGCTATTACCGGTGGGATTAAGGCATCTAATAGTTTGCCATGTGATAAAAATTACAAATATTACAGTTGCTTTCCAACATTTAATGAAATTTTAAGGAAACAAATTGGAACAATTTCTAAAAACATGCAAAATATTATCGAAAAAGCCCAAATTGCTGGAAATATCATTCAAAGAGATGTCGACGAAAGATTTGATTTAATTCTAGAAACAAATGATTTTCTGTTAGATAGAGCGGTAAGTCAATCAGAATATATATTAAAATCAAAATATATTATCTTCCTGGAAATTTGTTGCTTAATAAGTTATTCTGATTCAGGGTAGTCTTATGGATGAAGAGCAAGGTATAAATAGAAATCCTACATTCAAGTTCACAGCGAAAAAAGCTACCAGCAGTACGAATGGTAGTTGGAATCAATCTGTAGGTACCAGAAAGCAAACTTCAGAAGCTACTCCTTCAAGAGAGGCTGTTCAACTACTAACTACTGGTAATATTCAGAAGCCACAAATAAATTTTGAAGATAAAGTTGATAATAGTCACAAACCATGGGAACCTAGAATAAAAGATAAACCCAATTCACTCAAGCCTTTAGCTTTACAAACAGAATGTGGAGAAGATGGTTTTGAATACTTTTGTCATCCATATGAATTTGAATTAGATAAATTTGAACCTTGCGAGAATCAACTGCAGAAAGAAAAACCAGTCATGTATAAGCCCTTGGAAAAAACTCCCTTAATCTTTGTTGATAAGACTGAAGTTCTTGAAACTATGTTATGTGATTTGAAAAAGTATAAGGAAATTGCTGTAGATTTGGAACATCATGGATATAGAACATTTCAAGGAATAACTTGTTTAATGCAAATTTCAACTTATGACACTGATTATTTAATTGATACATTGAGTCTTAGATCAAAGCTACATGTATTAAATGAAGTTTTTACCAACCCAAAAATTCTCAAAGTGTTTCATGGAGCTGATTCAGATATTTGCTGGTTACAAAAAGACTTATCGCTGTACATAGTTAATATGTTTGATACTTACCAAGCAGCCAAACAACTGCAACTGCCGTTTTTAAGTTTATCTTATTTATTGAAAAAATTTTGTAAAGTTGATCCCAACAAACATTTTCAACTAGCTGATTGGCGGATAAGACCTTTGCCAGAAGAACTTCAAAAGTACGCTAGAGAAGATACACATTATTTACTGTATATTAAAGATGTTTTAAGAAATGATTTAATAGATAAAGCTAACGGTCAAAGTAATATTTTGAAAGTTGTATATCACAATAGTACATATACTTGTAAAAAAGTATACATAAAACCAATTTGGACAGAAAATAGTTACATGAGCATGTTTAGAAAATTTAGGAGAAATTTGAATAACAGACAACTTTATGCATTAAAAGAAATTCACAAGTGGAGAGACGAAACTGCACGAGAAGAAGATGAAAGTTGTAGTTACGTTTTGCCAAATCATATGTTACTAAACATAGCAGAAGTATTACCAAGAGAAATGCAAGGTATTTTAGCTTGCTGTAATCCAATACCACCACTAGTACGCCAAAATTTACTCAAAATTCACAAGATGATTTTAAAAGCAAGAGATCAACCATTAGTAACACATATTTTAGAAGAAGACATCCAGCAAAGATCAGTGCAAAGCAATGATTTAATTTCGTCTGAATCGTGGAATGTTGCAACTCATGATGTACCTAGTGGAACTGAAGCTCAAGAAAATTTACCATGCTTGTTATCAGCAATTGAAACAGGAGAAAAGAATAGTAATTTGCATAAAGCAGAAGAAAAGTCAATTGTAACAGTATTCGAAGACCTTAAAATGAAGGTAATTTATTTACATAATTAATGTAATTGAGATGAAAATTATTTATTTAACTTATATTTATATAAATATTTAAGTTTAATTGTAAAATGATTTTTGTTTTTCAGCATAAAAAAAGTCTGGGAATCTTTGTAAGTCCCTTCAGAAGATACAAATTGACAATTTCTATGATAGCTGAAGAAGCTAAAAAGAAAGTAATTTGTATTCAAGATATAAAAACAGAAAAAGAAGAAGAAGACTTTTCTACCCTTCAGGCTGCACAAGAATATCCTCAAAATTCAACTGTAAAATTACCTTTACAAACAAAAATAAAAGAAGAACCAGAAGAACCACAACAAGAAACATCTAAAAATGAACAAAGATATGCAGGAAACTCCAAAGAAGTACTAACCATAGGACAAATGTATGGTAGAAAACGTAAACGCCAATTGTGTATAGAAGACGATCAAGACCATATATCATCTAAATCTAAATTGATTTAATGTAATTTATATTGTATGTGCTATAATGTAAATATTCCAACAAGTCCTATATGAATGTATTTATTTATTAGATCATCGTTCATCCAATCATAAAAAAAACTTTAATTTTTTATTAAATTATGATGTTTACAATTGTTTAGGGAACGATATCATGAAAACTAAAAAAACCCTCTCATTAGGAGTTGAGTGGTTTTTATTTTATTTTTATAAATGACCTAATTTTTATAGTTTGAAATCATAAATGTAGTTTTTAGATAAAATTGAAATAGAAATATTATATCGAAAAATAAAGAAAGGTCTTCCAAAAGATATTTTGAATAACTTCTTATTCGGTATTCCCTGTTCTATGTTGTTGAGGTCTTGTAAAGACTGACTCAAGGAAGGAATAAAAACTTTTTATATCATAAATGGAAAAAATTGTTTTGCATAACTTTTAACTAATTATTAAACCCAGTATCATTACGTTGAAATAATACAGCCCATATCCCATAGCTGGAAAGCTGATTTTTACAATCGTTCCTTGTCTCAATCTTTTGTTTTTTTTTTCTTTCAATTTTGAAAATCAGTTTTGAAGTAGGTATTAATTAGTACAAATACATTAGGTTATAAAAATATGTTCAACTCATTACGTTTTAAAAGTTGGAGAAATTAATTTTAATATTTCAGTTAACGAAATGTCGAAATGACGAGCTAACGTTTCTTGAATACTCATGAATCACATAAAATGCTTCGTATAATAAATAATCAAACGTACCGTTAGTAAAAGTACCTATATATATGTGGCATTTCACGTCAACTCTCCCAGTGCCGCGCGGCGAGTGACGTGAAATGCCACATAAGTATACATTCGCACTTGAAGCTTGATCGGTTAAGCGCGTAATTAGTTAATTTAGACCTGCTGCTGTGAGCTGGTGAGGTAATACTTTATCGTTGAATTAACCGTAACTATTAGACTCTATTTAGATCCAGTAAGATCACAAAATCACTCTGATAAAAAAAAAAGAAGAAAAATTAGATGCAGGCTGCACTTACCTTCTTTTAGCGCAGTAACTTTTATTCGATAGTATATAGTACTGTATGACACGAAATTCAAAGACATCGACGTTAGATGATCGACCGTTACTCTTCAAAACTAGATTAGAACTACAAATTGATTTTAACAAATCAACAAGCTAAATTTGTTCAAAGCTTTATCTTCTCAAGTATATAAACTCATAATACAGGGATTACTCAATTGTTTATCAATACACACATCGATTCAGAAAATTGTTGTTCTTACTTTTCCATTGACGAGGCATCAAATGGTAACATTATTTCGAGCACAGGTGCTTGCTTTAACAGTTTAAAATTTGAATTTTCTGTAAAATTCGATGAAAAACTCGCCTGCCAGCTACTTCGCAGAATTGACGAAACGGTTCAAGATACTTGACTCGAACTTTTTGTATTAACGGGCGTATTCAAAATGTTGAAATTCGAATGCACAAAACAGATCACCGTACTGATTTTTTCTACTATTTAAGTTGAAATAAAGCGAGTAACAGATTATACAATTATTGCTGTATGCTATCTGATTTATAAAATGTGAATATGCCCGAATTTATTCGCAATTCTTTCGAATAACATTTAAATTATTTCTTGGGTCTAAAACTATTAATGTTATTAATACATGCGTTAATAGTTTGCCACAGAGAATATTTCTTTATCAATTGTCTACTGTTTACATGCCAATTTAAGAAAGAGTTCAAATTTTTCATCAAAGTTCATTAAATCTCCCCCTCTTCTCCGTTTGCGAGCCTGGACCACTAATGCATCCAACATGAAACGTTACAAAGACATCTAACATCAGGATTGGCTCTTTTAAATAGAAAGTCAGTGGCAACTTGGAGAATGGAATTTGATATTGATCTCATCAATCGGGGACATATTTAATTTTAATTCTCATGTTGCATTGATCAAGTGTGCTGCGATACCTATGTGCATATCTCGAATTCGCTTGTAGGTACAGGTGAGTTGCTGCTAATCCGGAAATCTCAAAGATGAAAGTTGATACGAACATGCCGACTGGTATTTTCGACCCTCGGATACGGCAGAAAACTCGACTACGACCTACCACGGGTTAGTGCAGTTTCGCATAGACTTGTATTGTACTGCTCACTTATCTTCGTTCGCGAGCAAATCTGACTTTTTGGCAGTTGAGTATGCACACATACTGTTCTACAGTGGGGTGATATTTTCAATTTATATCGTAGGCGGCTAGAAGCGAAGTTTTCCTCCGGAAAAACTCAAACTTAAGACGCAACATCAATTTGATTCATTACGTTGTAGTATTTGAATTTTAAATAAAATTGAACATTTTTACTAGTTTTTACGCGTTAGAGGAATCAAATGACAATAACTCGAATAAGTATATTAGCAACCAGTAGAATTGAAGGTATACTAAATCGAGGAGTGTCGCAATTGAGTTTATCAAGTATGACATAATAACAATAACAAATTTGCAACCACTTTCACTAATTTCGTAACGTAGTCTCCCGATGTTTTTTTTGGTTATTGTGATCACCGCGAAAATTTTTGTACAGGTTCAAACGCGCTTTAAATCGATCGAATCGTAGATTATGTAATTTCTTTCTGAAAATGAGTTTTTGTTCGACGGTAAAAAATCGTGAAATTCGCCGCTACCGATGGGATACAGCTAGGCGAAATCACAAGTAGAAAACTACCCATTAGTGGACAAAATTATGAGTGTCAAGTCGAGGGTGCCTCGAAGAGGTTATAAAAATGCTGCGTTAAAAGTTCGCCGCTGCGGTTGCTCGCAGCCGACTTTACGTAAGATTATAATGTAAACATCCAGCGTTGGGCCGCATTAAATATCTCAGTTCTGAATAAGTTCGATGAACAAAAAAAAAGAAAGAGAAAAAAACGAGTTAACTCGTGGATGCAGTCGATACTCAATCTGTGGCTTTCCTCTCTTTTTTTCCAATCGGCAGATCGCGTATACGCGAGTGGAAGCCAAGATTATTCATGAAAAAGCAGGAGAGCTCGAGGAGGCTGGCCAACGAGAAAAGTAGCGGCAGCCGCAGCCGGAGTAGAAGCAGCAGCAGCAGAAGCAGCGGCAGCAGCAGCGGCAGCAGCAATCGAAGCTGGGGCCAATCGAACGACGCCGAGGGCCCCGAGGCCTACGTAATTTATTGTATCGTCAATACGAGCTACTTCAGCAACAAAGGCAGCCTGGCCGAATCGGTAGGTCGCGGTGCGCACATGCACAAATATTACGAAACGTCGGCGAGTCGCCGCACAAAAGCATACGTATACACGTTTTTATTAATGCAGCTCTAATCAAGTGCACATGTCATATACATAGACGAATACGTTTCTAGGTCGCCCGAGGATTTTTGGCATTGTACAACAAAGTGGACAAGAACCGAGTGAATGCTAGGGCCCTCGACGCTTGGGAGGAGACAGGGTAATTGTTTTTTTTTTTACTCTTAGTCTTCCCTTTTGTCGAGCCACGTACGTAATGTACTCGTGTGCATATCGATTATTAAAAGACGACTGTGTACTTCTTCTCCCCCGCTGACAGAGAGAGGCTCGTCGTGCTGAATGGCTTGAATCATCGTCATCTCAAGTACTTGGCCGAGGAGCTGAAATACGTGGCCGTCGACACACACTGCCTCAATAAAGCTTGGGGCAAGAGCCAGTTGACCTTGGTACTATCGACCATCGGCCGCGAGGAGGATCTCGAGGAGTACTTGGACGGCTTGAATTTCCTCAGATGAAATAAACATATTGGCTATTACACTTGCGTATGGATTCTGAATTACTATATTCGTAGCCGAGCTCGATTTTATATAGTCGTTTGGCGGCCGATCGGAATTGAGCCGCGGCGGTGGCGACGCGACGTCCCACAGCCTATAACAAGTCAGACAATGAAGAAAGTAATTGCGCCGGCTGAACGAGCTGAGCAATGAGAAAAGTCGTTGGTATCTCGTCGTCGGCTAATAATGCAGCCTAATAATACAAAGGGCCACCCACACATGTGCAGTTGTGAGATCGTGTACGCGATGGGAAGCTGCGGCTGCGACGGCACACACGCGCGTAGCACAGCTCTAATGATATCGATCGGACCGCGACGAGCTTTTTGGTCCCTATGTATTCGGCCGCGACGAGAAAGAGAAGAAAAACACGCGTGCAGTGTGTTGGATACATGTATCCTTGTGTGCAGTGCACGAACTCGTATCTATGTGTGTGTGCGCGCCTAGCCCAGAGCAAAGATGTTCGGTACACATAGTAGTCGAGCTTTCGTATTTTATCTCTGTTCTCGTTTTTCCTCTCGCGCGCGCGAGCTGCTGCTCTTGCTTCGTCTCTCTCTCTCTCACTCTATATAATACCTACTTTCGGCAAAGTTCACTGTATACATCACTCGAGTAATGCTGCAGCGCGACCCACGACTCCATGTGTGTGTGTTTGTGGGTGGCACGTTTCTATACTCACGCGGAACAAGCAAAGGACACGATGTTGCGGCGAAAAAAAAGACGCGATGCAAGTGCATAATTTATTTGTTTTCCCTCGGTACCTCTAGAGCTTTTAAAGCCTCTCTCTGTCTTGTACATAAATACAGATAAAATATGCCGTGTGCACGCGGGCAACTCCGCACGATGCAGTCAGCAGCAGCGCAACGTATGTTTGAACAGAGTCCGACTGCGTGTGCGTGTGGGTCTCGATTTTGCTTTTTTCCTTCGCTTTTTTTGCATAAACGTCGAGAGAGAGGGAGGATAAAGTAACAAAAAGTAAAACGAGATCAAGGATTTTCTGCGAAACCACTTGGCATTGTGGAATTAACGTTCGCGACAAAACGAGTGGATTAAAAGATGAGGTAGCTATATTCGCGAGTGTAAAAGTCGTTTACTCGGCCACTGGAAATTCGCGTGAACTTAGCCGAGTCGTCGTAGGTCGCGTCGTCGAAATTTCGAATGCGAACTGCCAACTATGCACCTGCAAATGGCTTCGAGTCTGCGTAACTGCGGCAATAATCAAATAGATCGCTGCCGAGTGTTGTTTCTGACGAGTCTTGATATACCCTGAATTCGCTTATATCGCCGTCAATTGATTTTCAGCATATTTCTTGTAAATTTTTATATCGCTTTATCCGGCAAAGCCAAGAGAGCGAGAGAGGCGCATCAGCTCGACAAAACGTACTTCCGACCTCATAAAGATTGCATTCGAGCGTGTTTATTCAAGCGATCTGTCAACACGCGTCGACGCTTAATTGCCGATGAAATCGTCTGGATTAATTCGTGCACACATATATTTCGTTCGTTTGCCGACTGCTCATAAAAAAAAAGAAGGTCAAGACACAACGCGTGACATTGGGATCTAGATCGCGTTGCATATTTAACTTCGCAACAATTTATAATATATTTAACGATACAAAACGCAGTCGTCGTCGTAGTCCGCAGCGATTCGGCGAAATATTTTTTGCCCCCGCGCTTAAATGCCACATAAATGCGTGTGCAGAGGCGCGCGAGGTGCCAAATTCATTATGCATAAACACGCGGCGTTGAAGTTTGCGAAACTATCCGCTCGGGGGGCGGCCAAAGTTTCGCTGCATAATGTATGTTTGTAGCGCGGAGCTTAATGAATGAACGAAGCCCGAGCAATTCTCAAATCGCTTCCTTTGAGAGTCTTTGCATTATGTAAACTCGCCCCGTATACGCGTACACATGCACTGCGAATTTCCGCGTGCATATACCGAGCGGAGCGATCCTTCAGTCGTATATATAGATGCGACTATCCTCGAGATATTTCGCGCGGTCCGAGCGGCTCATTATAACGTCAGTCGTATAAATGTGTCGTATTGTTTGGCCCATAATGCGAATCGATCGATCGACGATTCGGTATTACGTATATGAGCTATATAGCTATCGATTCGGTGGTGACGACGAGCTATCGGAACGTCGCGTGCGTGTATCATCGGCATTCCGAGGGCCTATATCGATTCAGCAGCTTATATCGCGGAATGTCTAATCGGGAAATGCTCGATATTGAATTTCTGGCGCTGCGGAGGGAGGCTGCACCATGGAGCTGCGGCCACGCGAACCTCATGAATCGGACCTGAAAAAGCTCGCGAGTACGATTCTCTGCTCGAAGATGATCCGCTCCTCGAGGTGCAATGACGATAAAAGTTAAAGGGCTCGTGGCATCGTCGTCGGGTCTCGGTGACTCGATCGAGTCTCGCAGCTCGTACGTACAGCCGGCTGCAATTACGCGGTCTAGTTATAGCTCCGACAGCAGCAGCAGCAGCTCGTTAGAGCCACGGGCAGAGGCGCGAGAGTCGCTAAGCAGTACCTAGCATAGGTAGTCGGGGTAGACGCATGCCACACGCGTTATGCACCGCTATATAGAGCTCTCGTCTATGGATTATGCGAGCTCGCGCGCGCGACAAGTGCAGCGTATGAAATGATGCCGCCACCGCCACCGCCACCACCGCCAACGCCACGCCCGTAAACGTTAGCGACTTTGCGTACGCAAGCTGTGCCGTGCTGCAGATGTCGAAGCTTCCTATACTAGCCTGCCATGTGCTGCATGACTCGCTGACTCGAGCGCAGCTTTTTCTTTTTCCGAGTCCAGCCGCAGCAAACTCGCGTGCGTGTAATACGACGAGTGCGGATTGGACACGGCGAGAGCTCAATCGTGACAAAACGTCGCGATGATCTCGTCGATCGCCCAATGGCTCGGGGAAATTGTGTCGAGTCGATGTACACCTATAGAGAGGATCGCTGGTGGAGGCCACAGCTGTGAGCTGCGCCGGCAGGTGGCTTGGCTGCTCCGCCGCTATATGTGTAGTAGCTGTTATATAGGTATGAGCTAGCTGCGGGGCCGAGCTCCAGGGGCTGTGCTGCGAGCTGGTCCACGTCGTGAAAAGCTCCGAGTCGTGCGCTATACCTATACACACGTTGCAGGAACTTATTACTCGAGCGAAAAGTGCACCCCCGAAGTATGTATCAACTATTTCGCGGCTTTCGAGCCTCAAATTGGTGCGCAGCGAGTTATGAAAGTACAGAAATCAGACTGAACTTGTCCACGTAGCGAACCGAGTTCTATCGCGCCATGAAAGTTTAGGAAATCAGATGAAACTTCTCAAATAATTGCTAACAATAATTTACGAGTGTAAACTGCAAACTCATAATCTACATCGATTTGATTGCTTCTAAATGTACGATTCGTTTTCTGGGTAAAAATGAATGTTGAACATTTTATGCCTATTTTTTTAAATTAGAATTTAATCGAAGAACAACTGCGAAACAAATTGTTTGATTTATAAAATGAAACCAATGTTCTTTGATTTATACAATTACTTTAACTTGTTTTGATTTATAAAATTATTTTAACTTTATCACTTGCAGATTTACACATTGTGGGGCTCGCCATCTAGGGATTTAAGGTGATACCATCGAATTCAAAGCGATTGAAAACTGGTTTCAATTTTTGGAAACAATTTAATTGTCATTTTCGGATTCATTAAGAGAAAAATAGCCCAAAACAATTTATTATTGGTAATGAATTTTAAAACAATCTTAATCATAATTTTTTCGTTATCATAATAAATATTGAACACTTTTATCAGGATATATATGACAAAAAAGTATCATACGACTTTGACAATAAAATAATCATTTAGAGAATGTTACACATATTTTCATTATAGATAAATTAGAGAAGTTACATTGAAGTAAAGAGTAATACAATTAAGAGCTATTTAAAGCGTGTAATTGAATTAATACGATTCGATTGGCTTCAAAGGGACGCAAAGAGATGCAAGCTGTGAATGACGAGTTTGGAATTTGCCGATGTCAATGATTGCTGCATCTTATTGATGAGTGATTTCCAGTTAATTAGTAGTAAATCATTCGATCAAATTTGAAAGCTCGACGCGTTCCTTATAAAAGCTCAAAAATAAACGCGTTGGCATCTCGCTTCAAACGATTGTTTTTCTGTAACTTTTGAGTCCTTCTTTTTATCGTATGCTCAGAAAAGAAGAAATTCTACATTGATTTATTTATAAGTTTACGTGTAATAATTGGCTTTTTCTCGTGGTGTAGCACGGCAGCGAGTAGCCGCTTCGTACAGCGTGGGACTTTCTATGCACGCGTACATATAGGTATAGACGAGCTTGGAGTTGGCGCGTGTGATCGCGTGTGCAGCACACGAGAATCGAATCGCCCCCTGCGATGCAGCCCCATGCCGTCCTCGCGTCTGTGAATCACACACGGCTGTGCACTGCAGCGAGTAGTAGCAGTAGTAGCAGCAGTTTCAGTATACAACATATAGGCAGCCTATGCGTGAGGAATATATATAGGGGATGACGAGCGGAGCCGTGGGTAGTAGTCGGTAGTAGCGAGTAGGTAGGTACATAGTATCGTAGGCGTCGATGGCTCGGCGTAGCCGCTGCTGCAGAGGCTGCAACTACTGCACACGTAGGTGCACTGGGCCGCACAGGCAATAGTATAGTACAACGTATATTGTCGAGAGTCGAGTCGAGCTGGGCGTCGGCGCAGATCGCGCGACTCGCGCAACTCAGCCGTTTCTGCCCGATAGTTCGGAGCAGTTCGGACTCGACTCGGCTGCACGCGAATTCAGTCGCGAGCCGTGGCAGTAGTGGCAGTTTGCCTACTGCTGCACTCGTTCGTAGAGTCGGTGTGCTGTGCCGCAGCCGTCTCGTTCCCGCTCGCTGTACTTATTATACTGCAACTCGGCATATATCGGAGTTCGCGCGGCGGCGATACCAACCGAGCCGCGCCAAGCGGACGCTGCAGGCAGCACTGCGCTCGCTGCTGGCTCTAGCTCACTCTATCTATATATATAATAAAGGTAGCTGCTCTGTATGGCATAATAGCAGACTGGCGGAGCTGCGAGCGCGCGCCAGAGACAAGAGGGCGCATTATCGGCGTATTCGCGACTGCTGCCGAGCGAGAGAGATAGAGATAGAGAGCGAAAGAGTCGGCCTAGTCTGCCAACGCAGTAATACACAAAGTTTCTGCGTGCGCCAAGAGGTTATATAGGCAGGCTCTCTGTCAGGCTGCTTTTGCCGTGTGTGAGTGCGACTGCGTGTTTGTGTATGTCGTAAGCTCCAAAGTGTACGTGTGCGTGTCGTACTACTGTAGCCGTGAGCCGTAGCGTCAGCAGCAGTGCACACACCCACGTAGCTCCGATTATGTCGCGACGACAACGTCGGGCCGCTGCTTCGATACAGAGCTTCGTCTCCTCGGGAGCACTGGCGGCGGTCGACCCGGGCGCCGTCGTCCTCCTCTGAGTCTACGTAACTGGCTGCTATACCATTGGTATACAGGCATAAGGAAGCCGAGTGCGCCCGTGGCCCCTAGAGCCGCCCCCCGTGGCATGGCATCGCCGCGCGCGTGACAGTGAGAGAGCGAGACAGAGCAAAACAAACGGCTGCGCCTGGTCGTCTGCAGCAGCAGCGTATATAGCAGCAGTGTCAGGTCTGCTGGCGATCGGTGACGTGCTCGTGCCTCGTAATAACTCCCTCTCGTCGTCCCCCGCCCGCTGTATAGCACGAGCTGCTGCCGAGTATTATATAGCTACAATTAGTGTACAACTCGCCACTCGCACAGGCGCCCAGCAGCAGCACATCTATTTCTAATTCTACACATTTAATACTATCCGTACGTACACATTGATATAGACGCGCGCGCGCGCGAGAACGGAGCAATGCCAAAGTTCGAATGAAAGAACGAGCAAAAAGCAGCAGCAGCAGTAGCAGCAGGCGAGCTTGACGCGCGACCGAGCCACGACTCAGTGCCGGTATCTGTGCACTTGTAACTGCCAGTTGTGCTTCGAGTGTCGATTACTCGTAATACGCACAGTGCTAATACATACTTTGGCCTCTCTCTCTCTCGCTCACAACAACACCCATGACAGGTCCAACGTCGTGCTCGCAACTTTGCGGAGCTTCGACCTAGCCGCCGAACTCGCAGCCCAGTGCCTGTGCATCTGTGCTTACAGAGTGTCGTGCTTCGATATAGTGAAAAAGAGTGCACCCAAGAGATACACTTTTTGTATAACGCGTATGTGTGCGGCTTAGCCTCCAGATAGATAGCACAACAACAAAAAACATCGTTGCATATTAGCAGCTGCAATCTCGAGCAGTTGGATAATCCAGCCGCGCAGCCTGAGCAGCAGCAGCCAAGAGAAGCAGCATGGCGGACGACGAGGTACTGTTCGACGACGTCTACGAGCTCGGCGAAATCATCGGCAAGTAAGTGTGCAAAAAGCAAAGCAAATCCGAATATCCGATTCTCGCGACTCGGCAGCTTGTGCTGCTGCTGCTGTTGTATACATAAGCGCGACACACACACCCATGTATACACGGCGAGTATATAGCAGTGGCGGCGACTCCACCACCACCTCCAGCAGTAGCAGCACCACACCACCACCACCACCACCACCACTAGCAGCACTACGAGCTGTGTATACATATGCAGTAGCAGTGATCGGTCACGCAAACACGAGCAGCAGCGAGGTATCGCGTTCTGTGTACGTGCAGGCGAGCAAAGCACTCGACTGCAGCACGCAAAGACTCCAGCCCCCCTGCCTGTATGCCATGCTTCTTTTTTTGCTTTTGATCACAGGCACGAATTCGACGACGCCGACGACTGCACACCCGCCCATTTTCGTCGTCGTCGTCGTCGTCGTCGTTACGGCGTCGATGAGGTCGCGAGCACACGATTTCCGTGCACCGCGACTGCCGTCAAATTGACTCCTGTGTATGCAAAGCCCGCAACTGCTATAGTTAAGTAGCTCATGCTGCTGCTCGGCGTCGGCTGCTAGCTTAGCTGTTTATATTATTATGCACTTATATGCTCTTGGAGCGGGCTAGACGGGCCCGATGAATTTCGCACTCGGTTCGTCGCTTGCACTTGACTCCTGTGCGTGTGTGTCTTGACATATTATACACCAACACACGTAGCTATACTATATACGCGATATGCATCAGAAGCTTTTTCTCTCTTTTTCTCGCTCTCTCTCTCTCTCTCTCTCTCTCTCTCTCTCTCTCTCTCTCCCCGCTACTGTCGCGCGCACTCCGACTTTCTGACTCTCTTATGAATGAAAAGAGACGTCTACGCTTACATGCGCGTATCGTACACACATCCGCGCTACATGTACGTACTCGGAGATTTGCAGAGATGTGCACAATGACGACGTTACAAAGAATGTCTGGCCACGCTGACCGCAGCAGTGGCAGCAACTCATTGTATACATGTCTCTCTCTCCCTCGTGCACGCCGCGAGTTCCTCTTTTTGCATCTCTACACGCGAGAGAGAGAAAGAGTGACTATTGTCGACGAGTAGTACACGCGAGGCGGGGGCTCGTGTATACGTGCCGAGTACTCGTGATCGATGTGCTTTTGCAGTCGCGTGCGCGCGAGTCTGTTATGAGGGCGGCCTGTTTAATGCCATGGCGCTCTCTCTCTGCTATATGCTCCTCGGCAGCTGTACTCGCTTGGCTTCTGTTCAATTTTCTTCTTTTTTTCTTCATCTTCTCTCTCACCAGCAGCCCCCCCCAGTTATCTTACGTTCCGTCGTTATTATTTTATTATATCGCATCTACGCGAGAGGAATTCCGCGCTCGGCGCTACAGCTCATGTTTATTATGCTCCGCGACGATCCGCAGCTGGGCCCCGAGAACACTCGTGCTTTTACCCGCAACCAGCCTGTAAACTATACAGCTAGGACACTCGTGCCCTGCGCTTTTATGCTAATACCGCGAGCTTACTGTAATAATGCGCGCTCGCTGCAGCGGTGTATACATGTAGAGGTAGAGCTGCCGAGGATCGTTAGCGACTGCCGACGACTATTTTCACCTATTATCTTACGCGGACGAAAAATTGCCTCTTTTTTCTCTGTAAATGTCGTTTATAATCTCCACAAAAAACGATATGATTGTCGCTTACCTTATCTATTGGACGAATGTAAACGAACCGTTACCGGACGAGAAAACGATGTCGAATTTTATTAAAAAAAAAAAAAGAAAAGGAATTCCAAATGAACCCCGTCATCGTACGATTGGAATGCTGCCAAACCCTAGGAATATCATTTGCCGCGGGAGGGCAGAAAACGGCAAAACTATTTTTCGCGCTGTCATTCATACACGGTTTTTAATGAGATTCTTCGATTACGACGAACGAAAAAAAGATGTGTAAACATGGTGTGACGTATTTTGTATTTTGAACGATGCCAACGATAAAGCTGCTGTTGATATGATAACTCCAGGCTGGTATTTGAAATGTGTATAAAACATGTTAAAAAAAACGAAACTTTGACGTTCATATATTTCATCCTTAAAACTATAATACAAGTGCCGTAATTTTAAAATAAACTAAACGTTGCTAAGTGGAGATAAAAACTATGAAGCTAATTCGAGTACATAGATAGCGTCGAACGACGTATACTCATGCCGTATATACACATAAGAGAAGACGCCAGACGCACAGTAATTAACTTGTATTGTACGCGTGTGCACCGACACTCGAAGAATGTCTCAGCTCCTCGGCAAACCGAGGCAACTTAAACTAACAAGCCAATATCGCCCAAATCGGGAATAGTTGGCACCTTCTCGCGAAGTTCCGGCACCGAGCAAACGTAGGAGAGGCCCGCCGTGACGTTGTCGGCTCGCCAGCCGAGCCACGAGAACGATTCGCTGCTCCGGTCGCCGCACAGGTACGCCCCGGTCTCGGTCGCGTTGCTCAGGTACGGATCGTTGACGCTCACGAAGGCCGTGGCCCTGTTGCCGGCCCGATCGTGCACGACCTTCCAGAAGAAGCGAGGCACCGCCATGATCCTCCGCGTGCCGTTCGTGTGCAGATAGACGGGTTGCTGCTCGCCGTTGACGTCCTCCAGACTCATCTGTCCGTGCACCCCCGTGTAGACGTCGAGATCCAGGCCCCTCCTCGAGGAGTACTCGCGAACCGCCATCTCGACGGACAGCCAGTTGCCGGCGTTGACCGAGGCCCACTGCGGCGCCGTGTTGAGCAGCCAGAAGGTCGCCACCTGCTGGGCCGCGTAGACAAAGTCCGCCTTGGCCATGAGGTGTCCGCGATTCAGGTAGAAGTTCGTTTTCGGCTTCACGTACCGATCGGCCAGCTCCCTCGAGCCGAGCAGCTGCGCGAACGAAACGACCTCCGACTGAACTTTGTAGGCCGCGTTCACGTTGAAGCCGCGGTAGTGCGCGCCGGCCTTCCAAAAGGGTCGCGCGACCTTCTCCTGGTAGCTGCGGATTTCCTTCACTATGCTGCCGTGGGTGTAAAAAGTTTCGTAAGACGAGTCGTTGCGGCAGATTTCCATCAGAGGCAAAAAGTAACTCTGGTTCAATGAAAAACCGATGTCGTAACGAGCCGCCCGTCCGTTCAGGCAGCCCGCATTATTTTTCTTCACGTATTCTTTTATCGGTTTCGAGCAATTTACGCCATCTATCTCCTGTACTTTCGAGTCGATCAAAAACTTTCCCCCGCTGACGCATGTTGCTTTCACTAGATTTTGGCTCTTGAAATTGACGAAGCCGCTGCCTGGACACGCCAATAAAATCGACGTATTTCTCGTGACTCTCACGAATCTGTTTTCATCGGGTAAAACGAACTTTGGATTTGACGTATACGTAAGGATCAGCGGTTTCGATTGGTTTTTTGCATAAACCGTCGAAATTTTGCAATCTATTTCTGTTGAACAAATTTTCATTATTTTTTCATCAATACAATTTCATTGTTTCTAATAAAATTTAAATTTAATTGATCTTACCATTGTCAAATTCTGCCCTAGCGATGATTAAAACAAAAAATAAACTTAAAATCGTCTTCATCTTAGTGACTGCTCCACTGCCAGGTGAGGTTTGAAACGTATCAGACGTTAACTCAGTCTTTTATGCGCAGGAGATAGTCTAAGCGAGATAAGCTTTTCTGTATAGTGAGTAATGTGTATGTTTTTTTTTATCTAGTACATCGCTGAGTTTAATCTTTTAATTCAATCGACAATAAGAATATTTACCGTCCCGAATTATTTAAATCAATTTACTTTATTCATTGTTATAACAAATTTGATTGCTTGCGATGATACATTAAAATAACTAATATTGAAATAGAAAAAACACTTGTAAATCACAATCGATATTTTCCAATCTATCTAACAACGATAATGCATTGTATTCCAAGTAAGGAAATGGCACGTGTAAAATGACAACTCAATTGAATATAATTAGTCACGTGTAATTGCTTCCTCATAGAGGAAGCTTTGTGATAGGCGTCAAAATCAACTTTTGATATAGAAGTCATAGGACAATTTCGGATACATATTCAGAATT
>CACVKI010137172.1:0-17248 GCA_902732785.1 Trichogramma evanescens | reverse complement strand
TAAACAAATGGGAGACCTTGTATATGGATTAATCAAATAGGTGACCTTGTATTTTCTAGCCTCCAAGCCAATGTGCAAGGTGTTGTGGGTTCAACAAATGGGAAACCTTGTATATGGGTTAATCAAATGGGTTAGTCAAATGGATCTACGTAATTTTTTTAATACCTATTATTTTTATATAATAAAATTTATTTCAATAACTAAATTTCTACTTTTATTTCGAAAAAAGGGGGTTGGTGAGCGGAGCGAGCAGGGGGGCGAAGCCCTCCTAGTTTTTTTATAAATAAGTACCACGAACATTTCATAATTATTCATGCAAAATGTTAATTTTCGATTTGCGTATCTATTCGTTAAAATACGTTGGAAGCAAATTAGATCGAATTAGCCCAATATTGTAACATTTACATTTGAACTAATGCCACATGCCTTCCTCAATTAAATTTCAATAACCGTAAGTATTCGAGGCACGAGCACGTGCAGCTATGTAAACCACGCGAAAGAGCAAATAACATCGCAGAATTAATAAGAGCTACATGTAATGAGGCTTTTTGTTATCCACGCATACACACATTGCACAGGATCTGCGATTGTCACTGTCGGCACGCTACAAACGAAGTCCAAAGACAAGCGTATCCGTATGTATGTGTACTCTACACCGGGTCTGCGAAGTGAAATAGTAGATAGTTCGAGCTTGCCGTATAGTACACGCGTAGAGAGACACAGAGAGGGAGTATAAAGCTGCTGGTTGTGTTAACTCACCCGGAACTTGTTGAGGCTCACCAAAGCTGGAACGAAGCCGCCCGGGCCCCTTTGACGACCGCGACGTCTCGACGTGGACTGCACGAGCCGCGTCAAAGGACTGTAATCTCTCAAGGCTATGTGATCCGTAGCTTCTGATTCTGTTGGTAATTCATATATACTTATGTAAAGCTGGATACCATAAAATGTGCACGCGATCGTTTGATTCCGTTCCGGCTATTATGCGTGTGGCTTTCAACGTATTCCATTTATGTCAATGGAAAAGGTTATTGACATTTTATATTGCTATTTATAGATAATATTTATTTCAACTATTATTACAATTTACATGAACTAAAAAAAAAAAGATCGTTATCGATAAGTTCTTGAAACCTTTTCAATTACGCATCATGAATTATTATTTTTCTTCCGCTCCGTCAAATGTTATTTAATCAGATACAATAAACCCGTTTACATTGCCGCCGTAATGCAACCGTCTCGAGGCAGTCTTGTTGTGACACAGTATATCGACGTTCCGTTGTAATAACTGCGCGAGCTTTTAGAAAAACATAAATACGCCGACGAGGCAGCTTTACGCCGCTGTTTCGTTCGCGAGCGCATCCGACGATCGTATATACGTATATACAGCTATATATATAATATCGCCCTGGAACGAAAAGCTCGAGGCTCGAACGCCCCGAGCGCACAGTGGGATATAAAAGCTTCCTTAACGACATCACGTAAAGCAAATAAATCTCAATGGAGCTTTTACACGTATACACGCGCGTATGAAAGGGCTCCTGGCAAAAATGGGCATATGCTTCGCTGCTAAAAAGGATCGGATAAAATGAGCATTGACACAAATCGGAGCCAACGCTAATGGGCCTGCGCGTGTACGAAACAAAACTACTTGCCGTTTTTCTTGAGATTTTTCGACAGTCACTATTCATTACCAATTCTCGTTGAAACGAAAGGAATATTTTTATACAAAATCATTGTTTTTTTTTTTGTTTAATGTTACCTTTGGTATGATAATTTTGATATAACGGGCTTTCGAGCCCGGGAAGAGTATCCGTGGCTGTCAAAAGAGTCGTTCTAGCCATACTTGAACGTCTTACGACATTCCCGATGTTTCTGGCTTTGCACCACATTTCATATGAATTAGGTTCTTGATCATTGGCAAATTTCATGTGATACCTGCGAAGTAAAAATAAAACATAAAAAAGTGTTACTTGTATTTACAGGTTTAATTTCTTTAAACAATAACAATCATAAATATAATTCAATTGTCCTTACACAAATATCGACTAATATACAATTATTTTGACTTAGCCACTTGCAGATTTACAAGTAAAGTTACTCGCCATCTAGTGGTGGACACTTGAAGTAGTCGTATCGTATTTAAAGTGGTTAAAAACTGGTCTAAAGTTTTTGAAACGATTGAATCATTAAATAAGCTTGATATTTCTTACAACATTGAAATAGAAAATTAGTCAAAAACAAGCCAATAAGTGATACATAATATTATATCAACAAATTTTAATAATTATTTTTTGCATTAGGCCATAATTTTTACCAGGGTCCAGGGGAGCTTAAGAGTCACAAACTTCCTCATCGACACTCACTTTTTCAAATTCAATCTTTTTGAAATTACTTTCAAACAGATAATTTGAACTTGTAAAAGTTACAGTCTCGAATTGTTTAGTTAAAATGTTATACGTAGATACGTCGAAAATCAACGAACCTCAAAACACGCTCAGGTGTAACAAAAATCAGTCGCAAGCGAGCTCCTTGTTTGGCCGTGCGCTCGATCATCCGGGCCACGCTGTCGGCCCACTGCCAGCCCTTGGAGAGCGCATCAACGATTCCATTAGCGGGCAACATCTCCCTCGAGCTGACCAGTTTGCAGTAGGCGCCGAGGGAGCGCATTTCCGAATTGTACGCCTCTCGTCGCTTCTGCCAGCATTCCAGATGCCAACACAGCTCCAGCGTGGCGTGGTACAGATTGTTCAGATGCGAGCGCAGCACCGGGGCGAGCACTTTTTTGTCATGATTCATGCCTGCGCGCAAAAGTCGAGTGGTGATTTTTTTAACGACGTTGAATTATGTATATCGAAGGATATGTATAGAGCGAGGAAAGGCTAATGGCCCGTTATATGCTGCAGCTTACCGAAATACAGCCACTTGAGCAAAGCCTTAGCCATGATAGTTGGATCATCCAAATCCAGGTACGCCGTGTCGCGATCTTTCCTCACGACATCGACGAGCATATCGCAGGCTTTCTCGAAATAAGCCTTGGCGCAGCTCGCCGTTCTCTCGGCTTTCGTTGGGGGCGCGGCGCGCTTGTTCCGCTGCAGCGCGACGAGACGGCGTCGACGTCGTTTCTTGTTGCGCTTGGCAGTCGCCCCGGCTGTCGCGATCAGCATCTGATCCTTCGCCTGTCTCAGCACCAGACGCAGCACGTAGATCAGGTTCTCGGTGCTCTCCGCAACGTCCAGCCACTCGCTGTCGAACATGGCCTCGTAGTGCTCGGGGCTATTTTTCTGCGTCGTTATTATAGATCTCGGTTAGAAATCGCAGCGCAGCAATTTTCTATGTAAACGGCAAAAACCGACCTGCAAGAGGGTGCAATTTCTGGCCAGCAGCACTTGGTCGATGACGCAGCCGAGATACTGCAATTGGCGAGTCCCGTAGGCCTCCTCCCAGCCGGCGGCCGTTGCTCCGTGCCGCTGTTGCGCGCCGGAGCTGGATCGCGGCAGGGTGGCGACGACTCGGCGCCAACGCACCAGCAGCGACTGCTCGAGCAGCTCGCTCGCGGACAGGCAGCGCTCCGGCTGCAGGGACAGCCACTCGGTCGAGTACAGATGCACCGCCCGCAGATACGACTCGATTATGCGTGCCTCCTGGGAGTAAGACTCGTCGGAGAATAATTTTCCACCTGTATTTTTGAAGCAATAAAGCGTTATAAGTAATGATTATATCGATGTTCAAATTATAAATTTTATTTGAAGGAAATTATGTGAGAGGATAGGATCACAGGATAATAAGACTTTACAGAACTAGTTCATGGTAAAATTCTATTTTATTGTGTATTATTTGCTTTGAAATGGGAAGGAATGTTTTTCATTTCACTATTATCTTGGTCGATATTTTATGAATCATATCCTGGTAGAAATTATTGATGAACTAATTACCAAAAAATAACCATTGACAATATTTTGAAATGCATTAAAATTTATGATCTTGTTTTGGTAATTTTTATGTTACAATAATGTTATGAATATTTAGCGTATTTGATCATTTAATTGTTTTCAAAATTATATACCAGTTATCAATCACTTCAAATAGGATAAAAACATTTTAAGCATCTATCGCCAGATGGCGAGTACCTTTTTATATGTAAACCTGCAAGTGAGTAAGTAAAAATAATTGTATAAGTCAAAGCACAAATACTCTTTATTTGAAGTATACATTGTCAGATTTGTATAGTCAAACTCGTTAGAATAATAATACTTTGGAAAATATTTACTAATACGCCCTTTGTACCTCGTATTTATACCCTTGCACGTATGCGTATTAAAACGTTTTTGATATAATAACGTTGAAAGTTGTTGCGCAGTCAAACGGGGGTACGGGAAGTAAGTATAAATATATAAAGCGAAGCAGATTCACCTCTCGTGCGCGCCCAGACCACGATCTAATGAAACGATAAATCATTTGAATGAATCTGACCTCCCTTTCTCTTTATCTATATACATCTGTATATACCTATACACGGAAAGCTACGGCGGCACAGCGAATGGTATAACGTAGATATAAACTGCCTGGCAGTCACCTACCTACACACACGTACGTACGCTTGCAGCAGTACAGAGAGCACGAAGAGACGGAGATAGGGAATTCGAAATGTAGCACATCGTTTAGAGGATAGGTACTGTGCGAACTTACCCAAATTCGAGCATTGCTCTCGCGTACCTACACACACGTGTGCGTGCGAGTATATAGGTGTACACCCGCATATACACACACTTGCGAGGCAGCACAACAATTTGCCGCTGCCGCCGCCGCGAGAGACGAAGATTCAGTTTAGTCACGGTCGAGCAAGTCGTTTAATTAATGGCGCGGTCGGCAGCTTTATAGCACACCCAGTGCCTATATAGATATAAGCGCGATATATTCGAGCGCGCACCAACGGATAACAATTACACTTCGGGCTCGACATTCGAGTGTCCTAGACACGCACTTTCGGGCTTCGACGGATATCCGAGCTAGAAACTGCGATCTAGGCATTTTTCAGGGTCGTTGCGCGACGCGGGCGCTGCGACTAAAAATCATCGAAAAAAAAAATATAACGACGTTATTATATTATTGAATTATAACGACGTTCGGGTGGCGCCAACGACTACCCGATAAAATCTCTCTCGCGCGCTATTCTCTCTCTGGATGCTTAAAAATCCAATCATTATACTCCACTTTTTCGTCCCATATACCGCCCAAGTACTACGTGCCGCATACGCGCCACGAGTGCATCGACGAACACTCGAGATAGAAAACTGCGCGCCGCCGCCGCGCGTCTATGAGGCGCGCATTCAACAAGCGATATCAATAATCTCAAATTCTAGCCTCCCCTTTGACACGTTAAACACCCACTAGAACAAAAAAAAAAAAAATAGATAAGGGAGTCACCGAGCTGTGTGCCACGCTGTATCGTGTATACGATATCGAAGGTTTTGAAGGAAGAAAAGGCTTGGAAAAAAAGGATTACTGCACGATGGGTTGTACGCTAGGATGAAGGTAGGAAGCACCGAAGTATTATTTTATTTTTACTATTATGTTTATCACTTAGACAACGACGTAGACGACGACGTACCTCGAGTACATTGAAGCATTAGATTGCAGCGAGGTTGAAAGTAGCACCTCAAATTCTGGCACTTGAGGCTGCGAAGCAGCTCGTCCAGAGACCAAAGAACGTGATAAGAAAGAGTGTCGGGTGCCCAATTTCTCAAAAGATCCGGTTCCATGCGCTCCAGTGACCACAATTCGATGGTCCTCAGGATGTGACGCGACACCAATCGCAACGAGCCCTTTTATAGCAGCAGCAGCAGTAGTAGTGGTAGTAGTGGTACATCAAGAAGATGACGGCGGCGAGGCACACAAGAAAAGCAACATAAAACAGAGAGAAGCAGAGAGACATCGATCGGATACTTCTATTATTATTTTTTTCATTTTCTTCTTTTCCTTTCAATTTCCTCTTTGATAGTGAATCGTAAATCAATATGAGACGGCCGAAGAAGCAATGTATATATTTTATATATATTGTATATGTATGTAAGGGACTGCAGTATAGCAGTCTGGTATATATAGTAGGGGTTGCGCGGAGGGCGAGCGGAACAATGTTTGTGCCGCGTGGAAGAGAAGTGAAAAATGTGAATCGCGCGTCTGAACGTGCCCTATCGATACAGATTTTGTGTGTCGAATGTATATGTTTGCAGTGTGTATACATACGTGCGGCTTTCTTCATTCGCGTAGAACAGATATATAAGCGCGGGATACAAAAAAGTATGGGAGAAAAAAGACAACGCGTGTCCGCGAGAAACTAGACGAAATAAAAATTGTCGCGCTTGGGCGAGCTACTACCCGCCGAGGAAAACGTATTTATGTCTTGTTTATATCGAATTATTTAGATTTTTTTATGAAATATTAAATTTTTACACTTCGACAATTCATTCTATTCCACGAATTTAAAAAATTCTTGCTCGCACCATCGAATCAATACGTACAATAAATGAAAAAAATAAATTATGATAGCGCGCGCGCGCGCGACAGAGACGACCATCGCGATCATGAATAGTATTTCACAAACGCGGGGGAATTTTTTTCCCCCGCGTCGAACTCCATCATTGTAATCATCTCCTCTCTCTCTCTCTCTCTCGCCCGGGTAGAGCTCGCCTACACAACGGTAGGAATTCAATTATTTCCGCGAGAAGCTCCGAAAGAGCTCCGACTCACGGTGTGCACTTCTGTAGATTTATGTAAAGGAATTTAAGCGTACATTCGCGAACGGCATTCGAGCATCAGCAGCCGAGACTAGTAGTAGTAGTCGTACTTGAATGACAAATCAGAAGAAGCTATGTGGGTAAGAGAAAAAGAGTTTTGTTGTTTGGCTCTCTCTCTCTCTCTCTCTCTCTCTCTCTCTCTCTCGGCGCAGAGCTTCTCGAACACAGGAGGGAGGTTGTAAAGGAAGCCTGCTGCAGCAGTGCGCGACGCAGATTGCAATCTGGCGGATCAATTTAACTTTTTTCATCAGACGTCTCTTTTTGAAAAAATTAAACGCGCGCAGCCTCGCGCGCTTGTAGGGTTGTATTTCTCCTATAGTTTCAGCAATGATTGTTTCTATTAAAGAAGGAAAAATGAGCTAAAAGAGAGAGTCGCGCATGTAGTAGTATTATACTTCCGCGAAGCTCGCTGCGAGCAATATAAACAGCTCGCGAAGGGCGTAAAACGCCAATTCAACACGCGCGCTCTCGGTGACAAAGAGCGAATCCTTGACTCAACGGAAAAAACGAATCGGCTCTCTTTATCTTCCTTACACTTACGCTTATCCCGGGACCCCCGGTCTACTACTATAGTCATTGAAAAAGAAGTTTCGCGTGAAAGATCGTGTCTCTCTGCTTTCTTCGACTTCGCGATCCTGCGCTATCTCCTATACATCACAGCAGCAGCGGCGCGCGAGGATGAAATTCAAAGTCTTTCGTAGAAGCACCGCAAAGGGTGCAAAAAAAGGGTGAGACCCTCTTCAATTTCGTGCGCGCGCGCGCGGCAACAAATCAGATTTTCTAATACATAAATTTATAAACGTGCGGAGAGACGTATTTTAATTAAAATCGCATAATATTTAATAATTTAATCGTTTCGTATCGTATAATGTGCAGGTGCGACGCGGCGTGAAAGATGAGAATCGCGCGACTTGCGACGACTCCTTACCTTGCAGCGTATCGAAAAATCGATATGGCGCTCGCCCCTGAGCTGTTCCAGAACTCTCATCAGGGCGGCCTCGGTTAAGGCAGGTACGCTCTCATCCGAATAATGTCCTCGCAGAATCATTTCGGCTGCGGGTAGCCTGACTCGCCACAAGCTCGAGCGGTCCTCGCATCTAAGAGTTTGCTGCGGTGCCTCGGCGACCACGTACATGCCCTGCAAGCCGGCTCAAGCACGGTTTATATTAGCAACGACGAAGACGACGACGACCTACATTGCATAATGCACGATGCACAGGGTATATACATCGGCGTTCACTGGCGTAAATAAAATACAGAGTATATTCCACAGAAATCGCCTTAGATGTTCCCGTGCTCTACGATCCGTTACTTACATCATTTATATTATAAAATAAAGGATGGACTCACGCTTTGGGCAGCCTCGTAGTGCAGCAAGGCGTCGCAGTGATGCAGCGGCACGCGGCGAGGATAATCGGCGCAAACCGGCCACGAGTCGACGCCTATGCCGATCAGAAGACGCACTCGAACGTCCATCGACTGCTGACTCCTCGGATCGGTCAGGCCAATCTTGATCACGATGCAGCTCTCGTCTTCCACTATGACCACGCGATGCTCGCTCATTTCTGGTAGACTCGATTCTAATATCGAGATGTGCGTGCACAGACAAATGTACAGAGTTTGCCAAAGATCGATTTAATCGTTTTATTGGTCGAATAACGATCAGACAGCGTGTGGATCGTACGTACCTGGTCCGTAAAATATTCGACAGTGTTGAGGTTGCTTTAAAATTTTGTCGAGGACGTTGGCATCGACCACTTGACCAGGAGTGATGCAAAGATTTTCGTCTGTCCCGTTGGCTGCGCCTAGGCAAATAATCGGTCGGTCATTTTTCTTTTTCTATGTGGGCAAAATCATGTCAATTCGTTATGGCCAAAGAAGTAAATTGAATATTTTCAATGTACACATTGAAAGAAAAAACGTACTCAATGCCTTCTAAATGACTTATTCTAGTCTTTACAAAAGCTCAAAGTTGAATTTTAAATGTTGTTCTGCTGTGGAGGGCTTTAATATTATTTAAAAAATAAAATGAATAATGATTGACGATATAAAATTAAATGAAGAATTCAGATTTAATGAGAAAAATCATATTTGATTACTGAAGCCCTTAAAAAATTTAAAAATAGCTCGAAAGTCCAAAAGTTACAATGTTGCTTTTCTTCGAATGTCCAGTAGTGAAAAAAAATTTTCAAAAACTAAACTATAACTTTTTTGATTTAATCGACTCATCAATAGATACATTTTGAAAGTAATCAATGGATAATTAAGCATGTATTTTTCTCATTTTTATGAATTTTCTAAGCTTTATCATGCAACGATTATTGACAAAATGTGTCTAATGATCAGTCGATGAAGATATCGAAGTGGTACTTCGGCTTATAAAATTACGTGTTTCGATATTTGATCGTTTGAAGGTTTCAAACAAGTTTATAATTGAAATACAGAGTTATTTATTCATATTTAAGGATTTTTAAAATGTCAACGTGGTTTTTGATATCAAATTTCAGCAACGAATCTCAATCATATTTGATTTTGTTCACTGTTATTAGAATCCTTATTTATAGAAATTCATCGCGGCGCCACTAACAATTCGCGGGCTGTTCCCTCTTTCGCACAGCGGTGTCGAAAGTTTCTCAGTCGCTTACACACGCCCATTAGTCGCTCGTTTATTTACATGTGTGCGTTCATGTATAATCGTCCTCCTGCGGCTCAATATACGATCAAATTTACCACTTTGGATCGTATTTTCTGAAAAACTGTATCGACAGGTGTTTCAAGTTGTCAAGGTACGTTTCATTACATACTAAACAATCATTCTCTCTCTTCCGAAAGGATTCTAACGATGCGTTCTTTTGTAATTATGCAAAATAGATTTGTTTAGACACGCTAGCATATGGGGATCGCGTGTTGTAGTACCGAACTTTGATTAATTGATGTCACCTAATTTATCCGCTAGGGGACGAACGTGTGTTATATACGTACATCAGACCATGTTATAATTAAATAAATATTAATTTAGAATCAATAGATTGAGCAATAAAAAAAAGAATTTAAAAGTTACTCTTAAACTATAAAAATATAGAATGCGATACTCGCTCATAAATGATTTTTTAGAGAAAAAAATGCGTTGGCAAAAACTGGTGCTCAATGTCCCATGCGCATAAAAGGCACAAAATGTGGATACGACTCGTAAAAAAAAACTTCGCTAGGCCAAGCTATATTTTTCGAATTATAGAAATAGTGCGATTATTAATTAATTTTTTTTTAAATATTAACCAACATTTGAATGGAAACGCTTGAAGAAATAATTACAAAGTAACTGTTCTTTTTTGAGAAAAATCAGAATTATGTCGAAGGACGAACTGGAGCAAACCGCGAAGTCAATTAGTAATTTAACATTGAGCGATGATGATAAACAAGAAAATCCTCAGCCAGCGAAAGATGAGCCTGACTTGGAATCGAGGACCGAACAAAATACGAATGAATCGCAAAGAACAAATACTGACAATAGTTCAGGTCCTATCAATATGTTAAACGAATATTGTTTGGCTGAAGTATTCAGATACCTTCATTATAATGAGCGTATCAAATTAGAGAGAGGTAAAAAAATGTGCGAAAATGATTTCCAGTTAGCTCGATAGTGAAAGAAAACAATATGGTGATATACACCGTGGTATATCTAATATCGGTAGCGATTATAAATATAAATATACAACTAATCTACAGCGTCATGAAGTTTCTTTCACGATCGAGCTCACTGAATGGTTTCTGACGATTTTTTTCAACTTTCATACATTTTTAATGGAAGTTTATAAAAGTTTGTTTTTTGATGTTAGTACTTAGAAAGTAAAATTATATACTATATTAGATTAAAGTAATGTTCATATTTGAATAGAATATGTTAAGCTTTTATAAACTTTTATGAATTTTTACAGAAGTTGACGAAAGTTTCAGCAGAAAACTCAAGTCAGGGTCTGAATAAGCTTTAATCATTTTGTTATAGTATGTACACATTGGCAAGTTAGCTCTGTACGTTCGTGGAACACCATTACAAAAAGTAGCCTAATCGACTTAATATTCAGCCAAAATAATCTTACCGACGATATAATCTTGAGGATACTAGAGAGGAGCATTATTCATTTGAAAGAACTTTGCTTGTGCTTAGCTGATCACAATATCAGAAATCCCGAGAATGCCGTACGTATACGCAGGAATAGGGGCCCATTAATATTTGAGCTGTTGGGAGCGAGAGCGGAGAATTTGAAGAGAATTTGCTGGGATTTTGTGGCCCCCGGAGAGTACGTCGTTCCGTTTTTATTGAAACGCGTGTCACAGTTCAAAGAACTGTTTATGTGTCCTGTAATACCTTCGATTAGTCTTGAAGATTATGAAAAGATTTTCAAAAAAGCAACCAACCTAAACAAATTAGTATGCAGCAATATTATCCAATTTTATAGACAAGAAGAAATAATGAAGTTCATGGATTTGTTGCCGAGCACGCTTGATTGCATTCACTTGGCGAATATAGATTTTACCTGTCCCCCTATAGCTGTAGTTAAGGTAAGAATTTTTTCTGTTTGAGATGAGATGGTTTTCCTCGAAACGCGAGTTTCTTCGAATAGAACTCAAAAGAAACGTATTTTAATTTTAAATTGTTGATATAAGTTAATGTCGACATTATTAAAACCAACAATTTCTTCATTTCAAATTTAAAATGTGATAACTTTTTGGCTCGTAAATTTAACAAACGTGAAAATTAGGCAATGTTATTCGTTCAAGTCTCTACGCCTAATGTAAGTGAGCGTTTTATAAATGACTTATACGATGATTGCTCGTCTTTTTTCTCTGATAAGTGGAACTGCATAAGAGTCTGACAATTATAAATTTGACCGTTATGCTCAAAGAGAAAATGATCGATGATGTAAAAATTTGAGTGGTACAACATAATAATTGAACACTCTCCTGTAATTACAGAAACTTCAACGCTTATCGTCACTGACGGAACTAAAATTGACGCAACTGCACCCAGGCACAGCGCTAAATTTTTGGCAACATTTAAATAATCTGACCGTTTTGAAAATAGAAGGTGGCCACTTACCACAGGCCCGTTTTCCCGATATGGTCGACTATTTTAAGAAAAACAACCAATTGAAGTCTTTAGGTCTGTATGACACCGAGTGCATGGTCGATGAAGACCTTAAAGCCCTGCGGTACTTGAAAAATCTTGAAGCAGTCCAGTTTAGGAACTTGAACCAGGTAACCGGGAGCTTTTTGGAGTTCTTGCCGAGATCTGTGAACAACTTAAGTATCACCCCGGGCTACTACATGAAAGCTGAATTTCTGAAAAACTACATTTGCTCGGCACCGCTATTACACACTGTCGTTACCTATTCCTGCGGTGAAACATTCCAGAAATGCGTTTTTGAAGGGATTGAGACGAGACTCAAGGAATCAGGTGATCAAGAATCAAGAGATCATCGTGGTGAAATCTTCACATGGTTTTATTCGAGTGGACGCGGGAGCCCAGAAATGACGTATTACTACCAAACTTTTAGGTTGATCGAAAAACAGATCTATACGAGAAGATTTTTTATACCTCGCGGTAAAATGTACTGCAGGAGTTGTACGATGGAGTGCAGGAAGACCGTGTACTGAAGCCTGCACACGTTGGAACACGATTCAGCCCCGCACACTTGTACATCTAACGGGAATTTGTACAATCACAGTAGACTCTCTCTAAGCCGAATTTCACGGGACATTCAAATTTTTTTTTTTAATAAGAGAGCTTTTTGACTTGAGGGGATTCGGCTTCGAGGGAGTCTATCGTAAATATTGAAAATAAAATGTTGATATTCGTAGAGAAAACAAAAAATTGTAATAAATACCGTGCTTCGAGGCGACTGCCAGGAGAGCAGCGACTCGAGCTTTTATGAGGTCGCGCCTGAGTCGACCATCGGTGCCGATGAATTCGGTCCACGGTCCGCCGGTCCCGCTGCGCAATCTCAATCTCGCGAAGCCCGCCAGTCCCGTGTCTTCCTCGAGAAACAGCGAAACCTCGTCGATGGAATTCGCCAGCGACGTCGACGGCGACGACAGGGCGTCCAGTCGAAAGAGATACTCGAATTTCAGTTGCTGCAATGTCGAAATACAAGTGTACGGGGGGAACTGAAGGTGATTTAGAAAAGTAATCTATTTTATACTTTGATAAACTAAGAATGTATGTAAAAGCTACGTATGTAATTTTGTAAATGTTCTATAATGTAAAAAATAAAATTTTTTTTTACAGTTTTATACTCTTTTTATACAGTCATTTGTATTTCTTGTTTTTTAAATTTATTTAATTATTCCTGTGATACGTAATATATTACATATATTTTTAATCTAGCGAGACAAATCATTTCAATACTTATCTATTCAAGCACTCACTTTGTTTTAGAAATTTCTCACAATTGTAAGATAGTAAAAAATATTTAAGATTTATTCAGCATAATAATTAATAAATATACGAGTAATATGATACGAAGTTATGAAATAAGTTATCTGTTAGCTGCACAAATCATACCTTGATTTTTCGTGGATCGTTAAGTGAAACGAGAAAAGACGAGGAAAATCTACGATCGATATTGCCAACACCAGCTACAAGACGTTGCACCAAGCGTTCGACTGTGGCTTCCGCAGAAATGACGTCTGGAGGACCTGCTGATCAATAAAATTATTTGAAAAATTATCGGTAAGCAAAACCGATAGCATTGCGACGCAGCAAAGAGTTTAATGCAGGAAATCATACGCACGTAAATAATCAGATTTGGCGATCTCGCTGAAGTAATGGTTGAGTTTTTCCAATTGTTCGAGCTTGAAATGTAGCTTGCTCGCCATGAGCCGTAAGCCGGGGCTGCCGTTGACATTTTTGTCGTGGTACTCGAGACCATAATTGTGGTAACTACCGCTTGTGCTGCTATTAGAAGAAGCTGAACAGCCCATAATATATGTTTTACTGCAAGAAAGAGTCAATAATAATTTTGAATTGTACTTGCAAAGTGATGATCCATCTTTTTATAGCATTTGTCATAATTATCAGAAGTGCATGGTCATAGAGACATGAACAAAATATGCGCAAAAATACAATTTAAAAGGATTTTACTTCAGATTAGAAGTTACGTTAGTTTAAAATCCTTCAATCATGCACTTGAATAAATAAATTACTTTATTACTCGAGAAATGTAAATTCACCCATGAATAAACATCCGAACTAACGACACATCGGTAACAATAGAAAACTGAATTTTTTATTTTTATTTTTACAAACAAAGTTATTCGCCTATTCACTTCTTTTCCCGAGTTCGTTGTAAATATTCGTAGCGTTAAAAATCGCAAAAAATACTCTTACTACTGCGACACGAGTACAGCAACGGCGCAAAACAATAAACACACACAAACACACGAAAAAACATGCGCTCGGGACACACAGGATGCGATACTTACGCGATCGCGACTCGCACTAACGCTGCGCGTATAGAGCGCAAAATCACATGACACAATGTGCAGCAGTAACACGTGGGTTATTACAACTGCACACGACTAGCTGCAGTAGCGTGCGAGCAGTTTAAGATGCACAATTCAATGATGATGCATCGCGCCGAAGCGCGCACACCGTGTACGGATAATAGGTAAATAAATAATCTCCGTCGGCGTGAGTCGATATTTTTATTTTAATTTTTTTTTTTTTTTTGTAATTTTCACGGACAATCGACGACTACGACGATCTGCTCGTGCAGCCGCAGTCGCGCGCGCGAGTTTGCGTGACCGAGGTTCCCGGTGCACTGCGAAATCCTCGGCGGCAAAACGCGCGACGCGTTGCATTATATTATATAGGCAACTGCGACCAGCAGAACACCGGAATCACTTCCGATTCCAATTGTTCGACGCCTGCTTGGGCCTCGCGCGCGCCCGCCCGAGCTTATGTACGTGCGCATATATACAGTCGGCTACAGGATCGACTTCCGTTCGTTTCGCCGCGCCTGTTGCCATTCCATCGTCCGCTATATAGGTACCTTTATCGCACACATATCCATGAACGTTACATATGCATATACGTATACAATGCATGTGCGAAATACGCTAATGTAACGTCGTTTTACGCGCGCACATTCACATTCACACAGACACACAGAGAAACGCGTAAATGTCCGTGTATAGACATTATGCGTTGTTGTACGTCATGTGTGCATATGTACATAGGTAGGTATCGTATATGCAAGCGTTAATGCTCCTGTATATATACTATACGTAAGAGAGGAAGCATATCGCGTATGTGTGTATATGCAGTCGTGGGCAGTCGCGCTCGAAGGATTTTGACACCGCATCAAATATATCACCTGTTCGCGGGAAGGACGCGCGCAAAATGTATAATATTGTATATGCACCGAATCTGGCCGCCGACTGCACGCGCAACGATCGGAACAATGAAACGTAATAATATTTAAAAAAAAATTAATCTTCAGCAACTCGATTGTATATTTTTATTTTGGAGTAGCCACGAGAAAAATAATTGCATTATTCTCTTGAAGCAGAATATTAATGGCCGCAACTGTGATATTTCTATATCCATTCTAGGGCCTCTTTATTCAAATTATCTCATCGATGTATAGAAATTTTTTCGCTTTGAAAAAATGTTACGTTTTGATTAGGGCTGTGCGAATACCCGAGTTTTCGAGTTTTACTCGACTCGAACTCGACTCGTCGAGTCAAGTCAAGTTCGAGTCGAGTCGGAAAAATGCGAGTACTCGAGTTTTTTCGAGTAATCGAGTTTTTTGAGTACTCGCACAGCCCTAATTTTGATACTATAGTATGGCTATATATGTCTATAAATAAGAAACGAATATCTTCATATGTAATAATATTGAGGAATTATTCAACATTGTTATTTCTACAAAAATAATTCAACTGGCAACAATAGAACTTTTTATTCATAATACGAAAGAAAAATATTTACAATATGTATAAAAAAAAAATTTTTCGTGTTCTATTAAAAATCACGGCCAGCAATACATTGGCATTAAGTATTCATTATAGTAGTTATAACATTATGAAATAAATTTATTATTTTACGTTAAATAAAAACAGTATTTTTGTGGTTATTAAGTGAAATTTTTAAGCGTCGTTATTATCAATTTTTAGAACATAAAAAATGTTTCATAAAAAATTCCTATTTTGAAAGTACTCTTCTTACACATGGACATAACTCGTATATTCATCAACGCGAGATATACAATGATCTTAAAGCTGTCATGTATGATATCGAACTGTTCAAGACCTGTTGAATAATATAATTTAATTTATTAAAATTTTTCATGAACTATTGAAAAAATTAGCTCACCGTGCTAAATGTTTCAAAACTTATAATGATTGTTGGTCCACCAATTAGAGTAGGAATTTTCATTGCTCTATTCATTAATAATACTAAAGCCAGCTTAGATTTTGATGAAAAATAATGCCAGTTTATGCTGTAGCTGAACAAAATTATTTGGTACAAATACTTAAATTGGAAAAATATTCAGGTTCAAAAAATGTAATTATTTTTACCAGTAATTGAAAAACTCATACCCCGTATTACGTATCAACTGGCTTGGTATGCAAACATTAATAACTCCAATCAAAGTAGCAACGAACAATGATGAGATATCCATAGTTTCTTTTATGTTCTCTTCCATTAATATTACTATCTAAATACGAATATAGATAAAATTCGATAAAACGGGTTATATGTTGAAAGTATCCTCAGAAAATATTGTAGGTTTGAAAAATCAGGAAAAACTGATTGATATGCAAGACAATGAAACACGAAATAATAAAATGTTATATTTACCCAAGTACCAAGCATAATTGAGTTGAACACATTATTAGCGAGGCAAAAAAATAACATAGGACTTGAAAAAGAACAAATACATTCGAAGAACCTACAACATGAACCAATTTCGTCACACAAGATCAAAAATATTAATTATTTAAATTATCAAGATATTTTCTTAGTCTTGTAGAATTTGCTTTCGAACTAATGTACAATGGTAAGACATGGTATTAAAACACTATCTCTAAAAAAAAATTTGATTTGAGGGAAGATAAGTTCAATAAAAAAAAGGTACCGTAATATTATTTAATTTTACATATTTGGATCGCGTAATAATGGATAAAAATATATGTCTGGTAGGTTCATTTTAAATATTATTTAAAGACAATGTGATTTATTTATAACGTACTCCATCGATTTTTGATGTTTATGAATTATTTTTTTAAGCTTTTTGTATACTAGTTGGTCTGTTTTCATTTTAGATCTAGGCATTTTATGTCCGAACTCGATGTCTATTGCTTCCTCATAGAGGAAGCTTTGTGATAGGCGTCAAAATCAACTTTTGATATAGAAGTCATAGGACAATTTCGGATACATATTCAGAATT
>CACVKI010137169.1:0-15791 GCA_902732785.1 Trichogramma evanescens | reverse complement strand
TGTTAATAAAGAATACAACTTTAAAATATTCATGTTTCAGATTTATTGTTTATGCGCTATGTCGTGGGCGGCAAGATTTTACCAAAAATATCCCTAGGAAAATCTTCGTTACCGATCGAACCGGTTGTTACGATATTTTTTGCCATTGCGCATTCAAAAACGCGCAAGCCCCTTCAAATCTCTTATTATAATTTGTCATGTTACATATCTAACATTAAACCAGTGTATATGTCACGAGTGAACGAGCTCGGGAAAAAAAACAACAACAACAACAACAACGAGAAAAATAAAATAAAATAAAAACAAAAAATCAACCCAAAAAAAAAAAAAAAGAGGAGAGGTATATAGGCGGTAGTAAGCGATTGGTATATACAGAGAGGTGAAAAAGAGGGAGGTTAGTGCCGGCTGAATAAGTCCGCGTACATAGGTGCAGTGCGTATGCAACAACGGTGCGTGCGTGCGTGTATTATAATATACAGCGAGAGAGGCGTGTGCGTGCATAGTAGACTACGTTGCGTGTGGCACACAGCTGATATGCTGGGTGTCGTGAGTTGCAGCCGGGGGCCCTGGATATAAGCTTACCCTGAAGATTCGATCGCCCGTCAGGCTGTCCGGGCTAAATGTTTCCCAAGTGCCGTTCTCGAGTAACGCGTCCACCGACATCTCGACTATCTCGCTTCCTCCTCCTCCTCCGACTCCTCCGATGTTCGTCGTCTCGGTGTTGCCGGGACTCGTTAGCGCATCGCCACCGGCTCGTGCGTTACGATTACGTTCGTTTTTCTGCGACAACAAAGATTTCACACCTCATAGTTTTTTTTTTTTTTTTTTGCTTTTGCCATTCCAACAACGACGACTTCATCAAAAGTCATCCGTCCGTGTAGTATACTTTTGCATTGATTCTCTCTCTCTCGCTTGCTTACTCTGTTTTTTTTTCTCTACTCTTCGCTTCAAAATCTCCGATGATCTCTCTTAACTCTCGCTTGTATATGCAAAAGTGCCGCGCGCGCCCGATAATGTACAAAGCGTGTAACTATTTTCGCGTAGCGTAGCGTGAAAAGCTCCTTTTGCTATACTACGACACATATCGTCGGGGCTCGCGCTACGCCGGGCACTTTACGCGCAAATTCTCTACGGATGTATAACCCCGTGCGTGTGTGTATGTATACGCGTATACGTGCATATTTTATACAATGTGTATAGTAGTAGCCCGCGTCGACTATTTTTCTTTTTTTGACACGTGTATCATACATATAAAGCCGTTTTTATGATTTTTTATTTACATTTTTTACACTCTACGTACTTTTTTTTTACATTTTAAACCGTGATTGTAATTTGGTGGTGGAAAATGAACAGCAATTGTTTCTTTTTGTTCATTTTTTTGTACGAAAATACGTGTACACATAGTATAGTACGTGATGATGGATTTGCGAGGAAAAACTGTACAATATATAAATGTGAATGAATACATGAGTTGAAAAAATTTTCCAACACCTTTATATAGGGGAAAATCGATGATTCGTATAATAATAATAATGAAGACAATCACGATGATGATTATAATATAATACACGAAAAAAACGTTTTCAACTCAATGCAAATGTAACAACAGACACGCGCACAAACAAACAAACAAACAAACAAATGATAATTATACAAATTATACAGAACAACCTTTCAAAAAAGTATTTATGTATCAAAAAACACAATCGCAAACATAATAATTTCATCCCCAAAATCTTCAATCAAAAAAAAAATCCCGCAACGCTAATAACTGCTGTAAAATCCACACACACACACACACACACACACACACACACACGTGTGTGTGCGAGTGCGGCTTATATAAACCACGTATTAAGAACAAGCGGCGTTATCCTCGATAACATCGTGGATAAAGCCTCCACCCCGCCTATACTATACATATTACGCGCGTCGTCGCTTGTGTATAATACGTTTGGCTTCGAAGTTTTCCCCACCCAACCCACCCACTTACACACACACACACACACACACACATACATTGTATGTATAACTAGGGAAGGATAGATTAATAAAATAAGTTTTGGTGCACGAACCTGGAAAAGCGGCTTATCGAGATTCGGGGGCGACGCCGGGATCTGCACGATGTAAAACTTCTCCTCGAACATGGGGCCGTGATCGTTCACGTCCTCGACCTGCACGACGACGCGGGTAGTCGACGATAGGGCCGGCCTGCCGTCGTCTCGCCCCGTCACCTGTGAACAAGAAGAAACAAGAAAAATAATCGTTAAGTCGAGTGTACTTCTTTGCGACATGGTATTTACATATTTAGGTATTGTTGGCAATTTTGGCGAACTTGGACTCAAGTCGATTGATCTCGAGAAACTTGCTCGATATAATCCCAGGGTCAGTAATTTGAGTTCGCCGAATGCTCGTGTATTATCTCAATTAGTCAATGGTATTCATAGGGAACAAAGCTCGAGCTTCATGGCGAGTCCCATCGTTTGGTTGCGCAGCTCGAAATAGCCGAGCGCGCGGCGCGCTTAAATGTAGTTTTAGTTGGCGCAATTGCAGGCCAACACGCGCGTATACACCTATATGTATATAACACATCAAACTGTACGCATACACACACACACACACACACAGATGCGATGCATCCTTGTACACACACACACACACACACACACACCTACGGGGTTAGTAGTAGATATAACGATGAAAATCATCGTGTGGCCAAACTCGGCATTATTAAACGTGGAGAATACACACGCCCTGGCTCGTTGCTGCACTAGCACCAGCACCGGCACCAGCCATACGCTTTATTAAAGTCGTTATTTATCTCCTTCTTTCTCGCACTTGGACGTGTATAACACGTACGATGCTGCAGTATAGTTACCCCGAGTGGAAAAGCTTATGTATATTATAGCACGCATAGCGGCGTACGCCGCACACACACACACACACACACATAAAACGATACAACAACAACAACAGCCGGCTGTTACTCTCTATATCTCTCCACAGCTATCGGATTTATAATTTGCATTTCTCGCTCGTTTCTGTGTATATATACGCAAACTCATAGTGCATAGCGTATACGGCGCGGCTTTTTGCCTTCTTTCTTTCTTATATACTTCGTGTGCAGATAAACTTCGAAACGACGGATTCGAGTGAATATTTCAGAATCTTTGGGACTGCGCGAGAGTCGAGGCTCTGTTTTCCTCTTCGACTTTATTATTTTTCCTGATAAAACACGTTTCTTTTCATATAGGAACGAAAAAACTTGATTAAACCTTTTGTCCTCACAAAAAAGTTGCGGCGTACATGGAAAATCAAACTTATTGCACTTGCAGGTCATACAGGTAATTAATAACAAACAGAAAACTTCGTACGCAGGTCTATACATTTTTTATTATTCACCCATTTGTGACAAAAAGGTACATCGCGGTAAGTTGAAAAATAAAAAAAGAAATGAAAAATTCATAAATCATGCATTTTTGGCAGACAGACGCGAAGTCGATTTATCGATATACCAGCCGATATACGCATTTATAGAGGCGCGTTTCGAATCGTCGAAATCGATGCACGTCCAATAGTGTGTGTGTGTGTGTGTGTGTACAGCATTGATATGCCTGCCAAATTCAGCACGCAATTGCATCGATAATAAAAAACGACGCTTATGTATGAAAAAAATTCTTGGCATATAACTCCGACGAAGGATCTACATAGACAGGCGAATTATCATTCATTTTATTGATAAAATTCACGTCGCGATAGAATAATAATATGTAGCAGAAAAACCCCGAAACTTTTGTTCTCGGCGCAGCAGTCGTCGGCTCGCGACATTATTAGCTGTACGCTTCGACGAAACTTTGGATAGAAAAATAAGGATTCGAACGGAACGAGCGAAGAAACGCTCGATATCGAACAAAAGAGAAGTAGTATTGCTACGTTCGCTTTTGGCTCATGCGGCTCTTTTTTTCGCGTATAGGTATATTTTCACTTTCATATTCTTTCGTCACGGTGTAGAAAGAGTCGTGACTGGAAATCGATTGAAATAGAAAAAAAAAATCGAATAACTTCATGTCACATTCAAATGTACGTACGAAAAAGGTAAATTGCTACCTCATGGAATCGGCCCAATAAAAGCAGACGTGGAAGGTACACACACGCGCGTAAAAAATTGTGTCACACAGCCTCTCGCTGCCGCTGCTGCGCCGTCGCTGGTATAGTATAGTAGAAAAAGATTATCGCGATATTGAATGCGATCGACAGGGATTAGGATGCTGAAATACAGCTCGATTGTGTGGTAATGTTTTTCCTCCGCGTGGCGTGTGCTTTTATAAAATCGACTGTACAGCCAACCTAAATCTCGGAAAAAATATAGTATAGCTGAAGAAATAGCAGATCGTTTATTGTACGCGAGAGCCACGAGGTATTTTAAATATCGGTATGGCATACAATTCATCTCAATGAAACGAATATTATTTTCATTTGGGTTTTTTGAAATAATAATTTTCAATCTATTTATCACTCGCGCACGGATCGATCCTCGCGTTGTTTATTTTTGCCTCTCCAAATCATTCAAGCTCGTTGGACTCGATGTTTGTACAGCATTCGAGGGGCGCGTTTTTTAAAAATTATTGTTTTCGCCGGTGCGTATGAATAAATCATTATAAAATCAAACAGTTATTTCGAAGTAATTAAAGCTCGCGGGTCAATTCATTTTATATTTATAGATTCGTTTGAGATAAAATACGATATTCATAAATCTCACATTTCGGACGTTTTGAATACTATACAATACAAAAAATACGCGAAAAATGATTTGCGACTGACAAGTCAATTTCAACGAGTGCGCCACATGACATTGTCTTTAAATTTAATAATAACTACGCCGCTCAACCGTGATTCTTTCTCTTACATCTCAACTTCCAACAGCGGCAAGCAGCAAGCGAGACGGCGTGCATGATGCGCCGAACATTAGATAGGTGCAGTACAGTACACGGCACAGCTCGCAGCACGCACAAACACGAACTTGTGCCAGTAGCAGAAGCGGCAGCAACAGCAGCAGCAGAACCTTAACGAGCCATATCAAGTTTCGATATAATTCATCCTGGTTTCAGCTAACACACAACACACATCCTCGCGCAGCGCACACGCTCGCAGCAGCAGCAGGCTATCCAACCTCTAACCCGCCAGCCAGCCAATAGCTTCGTGAAAATCCCAGCTAAAGTTTCAGGGCAAAAAGTCTCTCGTGTATTATACCCGACGACGACGACGAGAGGTGCACTGTACTCAACAGTGAGAGAGCGTGTGAGAAAGCGAGGAGCTTCGCTATATAACGTGTAACATACGCTACAAAAGTGAGAGAGACAGAGGCCTACTTCCTCCTTGCATGCGCTGCTGCACGCGTGTGGTATAATACAGGTGCGAGTGTAGGGCAGCAGCAGCAGCAGCTTTTTAGCGCTATCAGCGCGCAGATTTATGATATCACGTCGTCATGCGGGGCTCTGCCTGTGTGTGTGTGTGTGTAACAACGTATGTAGACCCTGAAGAATTTTCTACCGGCGCCCGGGCGTATATGGTTTTTTGCTCTAGCTCGCAAGAAGCAGCAGCAGCGACTCTTTGCCCTTGTGTATATTTGTATACACAGCGGTGAGAAGAAAGAAGAAGAAGAGGAAGAGAGAGACGGCGTTATTAATCGCGCTTTATTTTTTACCATCAGCTCGCTCGCGAAAGCTCCACCTCGAGAGAGCTTCTTTTCTCAAAAGGTATAAGGTTTTTCATAACTCTCTCGCCCCAGAGGTGTAAGCAAGGATGGCACCAAATGAGCTTTCCTCGGCTGCTGTTGTTTTAGCAGTAGTATGAGTAAGAAAACAGTTGAAAATCCGCTTCGAGTTTGTCCAACGATAATATATATGTCGACCGTACTAATGTATACTGATTAATACATTTCACTGGGAGAGCTGAGAGAGAGGTTTTTTGCTTCGTTATGCCAGCTTAATTTCACGTACTTCGGAGCCAAGAAAAAAAAGGAAAATAATCCAGCGAATTTCTCTAATCTCACGATTTTTTATAGATAAATGTTGGGATAACAGCGAGCGATTACTTCTTTTTTTTGTAGAAGGATGAGTTAGCATGATGAACGATAAAAATATCGAGTGGCCGAATACTTTTGCCTTCACTGACGCTAAAACTTACTAATAATATTCGAGTAATTTAGTTACGTTACTTATAAATTTTCATACGAGTATCAAATTGTAATTTATAAAGCACGAAAGAAGATTATTTCTAATGAAACAAAGTATCGTAATAATGAGGCTCATCTATATTCATTAGTGTCAAATCTTATTAATTTTTTCATACAATCATTTCATTAATTCATTATATTTTCGAAATTATACTGATAGAAAAACTGTACTGTATAAGTTACTATTCATTAAACACGAGATACAAGTATTACTTTCGTCAAATAACTTAGTTTTGCCTTGTTTACATTGACTAGGTCGGGGCATGAGTTGTATTATTAAATTTCTACCCAGTTCGATGTGTAAAATTATCGCAGAAAGTTTAATTGCCAACGTATTTTCAAGTGTGAAAGATGGATGGATGGATGGAAGTGTGAAGGATGGTGCGATATATGTGAAAAGATATACACAAATAAGAATTATTTGAAACGGCACATTGATGCGATGCACAATGGTACCACTCATGCATGTGAGATGTGTGGAAAAAAGTTCACGATGAAGAGAACTCTCAGAAAACACATCTTGTTGATACATGCGGGTATCAAATATTCATGTGATACTTGCGAAAAATCATTTACACAAAAAAATAATCTCAAAACTCACATCGAGTCGGTACATAGTAAAATCACTTATGCATGTAATATTTGCGAAAAGATGTACACACGGAAGAATAATCTAAAAGCCCACGTAAAAACTTAATAAATATGTAAAATTTTATTGACTTGTTCAGAATATTGAAGGAACTCATGATATTATTATAAAGAAAATTTTTAGCTTGATCTTAAGAATCTTATTTCATTTTGTAGAATAGTTTTTTAGGCTTTAAAAAAATAAATAAATTTTCAGCGGAAAATGAAGCAAATTTTTAATTGTCGACTTATTAAATGCTAAATCCTTTGAGTTCATTTTGTGACTCCCTTACGGAAACTGAACCGCTTCAAAACTGTTTTGGCAATTCAGTTTATCACTTTTTTTTTTAATTCATTGAGAATATCTTAAAAATTTCAATCTATTATTTGTATATCTATTCAACGATTTGCTGCTGCTCATGCAAATATGAAATCCACACGAAAAGCTGAATGGAGCCTCGAAAAATAATACTTTCCGATGTCGATCACGGAGGGGGGTTGCCAGAGGAAAACAAGAAGCAAAGATACCTGCAGCAATAGAGAAAAAAATCAGCAGACCGAACGCGAGTATAAATGCTGGTAAAAATTGAGCTCTCTTATTTTCGAAGCTATACATAATATCAACGCGTTATGTACATATACCTGTAAAAGTGAGAAAGAAGCGAGAAACAAAAAATACAAAATGAAACAAAATCGTACATGCAGATTTTTGCATCCTCGCAGAAAAACTATAATACAACACGAATGTGTTTTGCGAGCTGCGATGTGTGTGTATCGCGCAGAAGAATTTCCCTCGAAACAAACATTTTTTAGTGAATAAAAATATTTTTCGTTTCCCTTTTCCATACTCTGATAAGTCAATGCAATTGTTTCGCGTCGTCGCTGCATGCAGCATCGCACGAAAATTGAACCAATTTTTACGCTTCTCAAAAACTGCACTACCACAGACAGACACACAAAATCACGCCAAGTAGTTTCGTATACATATAATACAAGAATCTTTGGAGCAGTTTTCGTCGTCGTCGTCGTCGTCGTCAGTCCTCTCGTGAGCCGCGTTGAAAAGTCTTTCTTGAGTACCTGTCGCCTTATCTGCCACGTGGACGAGTTTCCGAATTCAATTAATTTGACCTGTACATATATACGACGACGACGACGACGACGAGGGAGTGAGCGCGAGAGTGAGAAAGACAAGCTATATAGTTAAATGGGACAAGAGAAAGCTTAGAGAGAACCGCAAAGCTTCCGAAGCGGGTTATACCAGACCCGAGAGCAAGTGCGCGCCGCACGTCTTGAATTTTCGACCCAAGTAGAGCGAGCGAGATCTGGGAAGGAAAGACAGTTAGGTGCATGTGGTCACAGGAGGAGATTGCTTGTATTCTATATATAGGCGAGAAGTAAGATTGCCACCTTTCCTCCCGTTGAATGGCACCCTTCAAGTGGCTCTATCAAATGTTTTCCTTTTTCTTCTTCTTGACAACCTTTTGTTCGCGTGCGTACACGTGTATTTCGTTGGAGCAAGAAAACTTCATTACTATCGCCCAGCAGCGGCACACGTCTTGCGTTAATCTTTCTTAAGTAATGGATCGTTCGCGCGCGAGCTATATGGGGAGTAATTTTTCCTTTTCAACGTCTGGATAATAATGCCTCTGCTACTGCGGACTTACTTGACAAATAATTTTTAAACGTTTTTTTCTTTCTAAATATATTTAATCCTCGACGTTAGAGGAGTACTTAAAGCTAAAGACAGACAGAGAGAGGCGAATTCATTTAACTACGTTAAAAAGACAAACAAACCCCTGGTCTGTGTGTGTATATAAATGACTTTGAGACGGGGGCAAGTTTAACTGCCCGTATAGGTGGCCTCAAAATCTCCGGCACAGCCTTTTCTGCTAACGAGATTTCGCCGTCGACGGACTATATATGACTCGTGTATGTATTTATGGTCACGCGTAGTACAGTGCATGTATACTACAGCTGGAAAACAACAACAACAACAACAACTACTACAGCAGCAACAGCAACAACAACAACAAGAGAAACAACAAGAACAATAGTAAAAGGCGAATTGAAGTTTCATATAATCCGCACGAACGCATATAGCAGCCCTGGTGTCGTCTCTTCTCTTTTCTGTTTCTATATAACTTTGACCTACAGACACGAGTCGAGCTCGAGCTTTAAAATTGTCGATTATTATTTTGTTTATGTCTGAAAAGCCGCAGCTATGGATCTCGATAAAATTCAAATTTTTTCTCCCTTTTTACTGGATGCTTTATCTTCGCCAAATCTTCTTCTTCTTTTTCGGCTCGACTATTTTCCTTTTATATATAATACCAACACACACACACACACACACACACACACATTTCGCGTGTATACACGTATACGGAAGGCTGAATAAATTTTCATTCAACGTACGTGGCGGCGGCGGGCTGTATTCACGTACACATAAACGGGCAAAAGGTTTACGATTGAAAGGGGCCAAAACTCTTCGATCTTTCTGCATCGGAAAAAATATGCTGCTGCTGCTGCTGCTGCTGCTGTGTGCCGCGCGCGCCTCACGAAGAATCTAAAACCGGTGGATGTAATGCGGCGGTAGTTTATACATACAGGAGAGGAAATCATGCTTTGAATTCTTCACCGATTTATCTATTGAAAAAAACAACCAAGAACTGTATGCTGTATGAAAAGCAGCGAGACAGCGTTTACTTTTCAATCAGACGAATATGCGAATATTTTCTCCTCTTTTGCGAATGAATAAATTGGTAAACGCAAAAGTACGTGGCTCGCTAAATAGGGGTAACCGATCCAGTGAATGCAGCCGATTTTTCAAAAATATTCCCGTGAAAAAACATTTTGCATGGATGTAATTCAATTCAGTAGAAAAACGGTGCATACCTTATTTTTCCATGTCTAATTATCATGTAACCGATTGAAAAAGGTACCTTTATAAATAATTATTGCACGTATCCAAAAGTGGTCATTTAGCGGTTGAAAGGCCAGTCAATCACCGGATAAAGTACTCGCGTATTCAAATGGAATTCGGAAAATTTTTGATTCGCGCATTGACGGACGGTTCAATTTCATTTTGAAACGCGATCTGTGCCGATGCGGCGGAGGCTCGGGGCGCGCGCACACGCACACTACACGAGAGAGAGAGAGAGAGAAAACAAAAAACGAGGTGTTCTTTTCCATGCCTCGTACGAACAAGTTTGCAAGGCGAAAATCTGATTATATATAAGAGAGAGAGAGAGAGAGACTACCGGGGAAAACCGGGGGGTTGTCCCACGGGAGGATCCCTTCTCGTGCGCGCGATCTAGTTGCTGCTGCTGCAGTTGCTCATTGTATTTTTCAATTTCTATATATGAACTCAGGAGAGAGACTAACCTACTAATACAATTCTTTTCTCTTTCTCTCTCTTGCTCTCGACGTTTCGAAAAGAATGTTGCTTTGTATGAAAAGCCGTTGCTGTTTTTTTATTTCGTTCACTTTCTTTTTTAAACAAAAACTACTCGGAGAGAGAGAGGAAGGCAAGGCAAGAGTTGTGTTGCTCGGAGAGCAACGTTTTTTTCAAAATATCTCGAAGCTATCTCGACTGCGATTCACATTGTTATACCTTTCCCGTTTCTTACATTACTGAACTTTTCTTTTTTTTTACGCGAGATGCATTAAAAAATATTGCTGCGAAATTTTCGCAAGGAAAAATATTACCCGTCAGTTTATTCCCTTTATTTTCAATGGTGCTTCCGCGGTTGCATTTGCACTCCAGCATTTTTCTTTTCATACAAGAACAAAAAATAAAAAAAATGGAAAAATTGTAAATCATAACTTATTTACCGATCTGATTTTTTTGATTACTCGGAGAAAGAAGGGTAGAAGCAATGCATGTTTTATTACCCCGAGGTATATTCGATCTTATGTTACGTAACTCTCAAGCACCAACCAAGCATAGAGAGAAAGAGAGAGGATCGCTCCATTTCTAATTTCAAAAACTTTATGGATATAACGCGGTTATATACTCGACACAAGATCGTATTAAACTCAAAATATATATTGGATATTACCACTACTCGGCAAAATATTCAAAACCAAAAAGTGTCCGATGTAATATGTACACTATAAAGCTCGATAAGGGTATAAAGAAAGGAAATTAATGAAGTTCGAGACTGCGCAAAAATTTCCCAAAATACACACACATACATACACACAGGGGTCTTTGCTGCTACTGCTGGTTCAGCGATACGATTACCTCCCAAAAGCTGCCTGAAAATCCGTGTTTATACACGAGCTCTTATATACCACATTAAACGCTCGCCTTCGCCTTTTTTCCTGCGGTGTATCCTTTTTTTTTTTCTTTTATCCTCAAAATATTCTCTTAATAGTAGATATAGTATATGGTAGTAGTGGTAGTCGACTTACCTCGAGTATGTGCTCGGCTTGATTTTCCCGATCCAGCTTACGGCCACTGGTCGTTATTAAACCTGCGAACGAAAATTACGAAAAATTGGTTAAAACGATTTTCTGTATACACTAACGGCGAATATCAGAGAGAGAGAGAGAGAGAAAGAGTATGATGTGTATACCCCGAGGATTATTATGTTATGTGAGTGTATAAATTTATGTGCCGGTTCGAGAGAGTGCAGCACCGTAATTTTAACCGAATTTACGCACACGCGAGACGAGAGGAGGCGAAACGTCTCGGCAAGAAAAAAAAAGGAATATAACCCAATTTCGTATCGAAAGCAAGCGCGCAAAATACACGTGGAGATTTCTCTCGTATTATTGGAGCGAAAAGAGAGTAAATCGTAGAAGAAGAGTCGCTCTCTGTGTGTGTATGTTCGCACGCACAGTTGTCAGTCGGAAAATGACAATTTTCCGTATGGCTTCTCTTCTCGACTGCGACTGTGTGTGTGTAGTGTACAACAGTCGTTGGTGGTGGCGGCCCCCGTGCAAACAACCGCGCGTCACCGCGCCCCAAGTTCTAATCGCGTTAGTTGGAAATAAAGCTCAGCACTGTGTGCTACACTCGTGTACACCTACCTAGGTATATGTAATACGCGAAGCTTTTTCCTCGTGCTCGTGTGTATACCTGTAGTACACGGGGGGAGTTAAATTTTGTCAAAAACATTCCAGTCGCCGCGCGCGTCTCTTTGAGCGAATTTTACACTGCTTCATTTACTTACTACTGCGCTCGCATGCCGCGCGCGATGGCCGAGTTATAACGAATGTGTCGTTTTTTTTTGTTTTGCTTTTGTTTTTGTTTTTGTCGTCGTCGTAATATGCATTGGAATTAGGCAACGCTAATAAAAATATTCCGCGCGTCGCGCGTATGTTGATAAGGAATCTCCAAATGAAAAATAGCGGCCATGCGACTCTGTGATTAAATACTATACTACCAAAAAAAAAAGGAAGACTGAATGTCACGGGGTAATTATTCGCCGTTAAAATTTTTCAGACTCCGCGTCGCACAACGAGTGTATGTATACGGTACAGGTATACAAAAAAAAGCCGCAGAAAAAAGGAGAACAAAACTTCCTCTTTTTTTTCGTTATTTTTAAGCAAGTGCGCCACGCGCGGCAGGTCGGTGGCCGCCAAAATTACGCCTCATAATAGCCTTTTCCCAAAGTGCTCGCGTGCATAATAGCTTCGCCGTAAATAGGTAAGTAAGAGGAGGCTCTTAAATAGTCGCTACCGCGCACCGCACCGACCTACATTCGTCGACGACGACAGAATAAAAAAAGTTGAAACAGGTAGGAATTTTCGCGGAATCGATGAAACAAAAAGGAAGAAAAAAATTATAATAACACATGTACTCACCACTCGTGGAATTGATGAGGAAGTAACCCTCGGCGTTGCCGCTGCTGATGGAGAAGGTGAACTGCTGCGGGGTCACGTCGCGGTCGAAGGCCCGTATTTGCACGACGCTGACGCCGGCTGGCGAATTTTCCAAAACCGACGGGTAATAAACCGGCAGCTCCGTCAAAGGCGTGTTGTCGTTCTCGTCCAAAACTTCCACGTATACCTGCAGCATGTGTGTGTGTGCGTGAGTATAGTAGTGAGGGTAATTAGGAAAATATTCATTTGTGCGAATTAGTTTTCGTAATTGCTGCGTCGACGTGTGCGATCGCGCCGCACGCGCGTCGATTATAATTAAAACAAGCATTAAAAGCGGGCGCGGCGTAAATTCACGAGCGAAAAATGAAATTATTTTTTCTCTATATAGTATATTACTCACGCGTAGTAGTACTTGTAAAAATCTGAATTTTATAATTTTTTATATAATGAGCGCGAAAAATGTATGCGCATAATTCGTAACAGCAGCAGCATGAACAAGTTTCGAGGTGCGCTTCGAGCGCTAAACTATAAAGTTACGGTGTGCAGTAAAGCACGCGCGCGCAGTCGATTTTTACGCGTATAAATTTTTTTAAAAATTACGATGAAAACTAAATGCGATGAGTTAAGAGGCGCGCGCGCGCGCGCAAGTGGGAGGTGGTGTTTTTTGTGTTTGTGTGTCATGATTTACCTGCAATTTCGAGCTGAGCGGAACGACTCCGTGATCCTGGGCGTAAACCGTTAGCCAATATCCACTTTTGGTCTCCACGTCGAGCACGGCTTTGGTTTTGATATTTCCTGCAACACACAAAATATAACGAACATTACAGCAATTACTTTTTCTTTGAATGAACATTCATAGTATAACGAATGCGCGCAAAAGTATTTATGCAAATTTATATAACGTTAACTATGCTTGAATAAATTGTTAACTCGCAGTTTTGATGCGTACGCCACGCGCGAGAACTCAAAAGAAAATTATTTTATGGCGCGCGCATGTGTTAACTTTTTTTTCTCGCTCTCTTACGCATATATATATACTTGCAAATATATTTAAATCGTTGAAAAAGTTAAGCTTCACCCAGCACGTATGTGTGCTTGTAATAAGAGCATACACGGACATGGCAATTTTTCTACACGACTATCCACAGAAACAAGCGTGTTTATATTAATTCGGGCAAAAGTCAACTGATACATAATATTATCCCTCGTAGAATTTACCAAAATCCTTCGGAGCTTACGACTGCTGTATATAAACTGCCGTTAGAGCCGAGAGAGAGAGAGAGAGAGAGGTCAAGCACTTTTTTCTATCTGTAGGGCCGGCGCGCCTAGCCCGGTGTTCCACACACACACGTAAGCATGCGAGCTGCTGAAAAATTAGCTGCAACAAAGCGAAAATCGTCGTCCTCTTATCGAAAAAATATCCCTTAATCCCTCTTCTGTTCGCACGTACGTGTGTGCATTATACACACGTTCGCGTTCGTATATAGAAAATCTCGTCCTCCTCCGCCGACGCCACAAGCACACGAGCACAAGCTTGAGAAAGCACATTTCCGACGAGATAGAGAGAGAATTTTTCGGATTTTTTCCTCTATACTCATGTGGCCTATAGCGGCGACGGCGGCAGCAGCCGCAGCTCCGCACAACATGCACCCTGTGAAAAGAGGTACGTAAAGAAGATTCGGGAGACTCGAGGACGATAAGATTGCTTAGCGCAGCGTTAGGGCGAAACCTGCATGGCTCTGTGTGTGCGAGGCTGTGCTGGTTATATAGGATTGGCGGCAGCCTAGAGCAGCAGCCTCAGCGCGGCGCAGTGTGCGCTGGAGGAGACTCTTCTTCTCTTTCTCGACTATAACACGATCAGGGCGGATCCTTCTATATAGATGTGCTGCTGCCGCTGCCTCATGTAAGAGTCTTATGTATAGCATCGTCTGGCGCGTTCGCTCGCTTCGGTTCGGGGGGGTATGAGTCAAGCACTTAGCTGCCGAATTCTGCAGCGAGGGAAGAGAAGAGAGAGAATAGCCTCTCTCTCTTACCTCCGAGCGACTACTTAGACTATACTCCCGTATACGTGCATACTCAGTGCGGCTATATGTATAGCACGTTTTTGAATACATATAGTGTATAGTATGCACGGAGAATGATTAGTTTGGAGCTTGAGTTGGGTAGTACGCGCGGCTATTGATAAGTTAAATTTTCGCTGCGAATTTCCCAATTTATACATGTGCGCGCGGGGTGTGCATGTATTATATTAATCGAACACATCCTTCGTGGTTATGCTCTCGACGTATTCAAGATCCTTAAATTCTGATCAAAATTTAATACCTATATATATCCAACCGAGGGGTGGGTGAGCTTGCAGCCGAGCTTGCAAACGCTTTATTATGTAGCTTCCACTGCTGCTGCTGCTACTACTATATGTACTGGCCACAAAGTAATTGTGATTATGTAACGGCTAGTTTAATGAAAAAATTCTTTACGGCCTAGGGCTGCTGGTTGGCTAGCTAGCCAGCTAGCCAGGCTAGTATGCGCGCGTACTGCACTTTTTCAGCCGTGAAACAGAGAGCAGAACAAAAAAAAATGGATTCTCGTTGCGTAGTACGAAAAAAAAAGAAGGAACGTACGCGCGCGGGCTCGAGCGCTCAAACGATGCACCGCCGCCGCCGCCGCCGCGCGCGGCAGCGAGGAAAAAAGCTCTGTATCAAAAGTTGGCGGAGCTAGTATATAGCGAGAGGCAAAGTTTTATAATACAAAAGCTTGGGGCAGCCTAGCACGCGTATAGTTTTAACTGTTGCGTTAACTATTCCTTAAGGGGGGAAAGGTACCTTAAATCTACATTTATGAAAAATTTATTAAAAATGAAGAAAAAAATTTTTTTTTGAATATACAGAGAAAACTCTGTTTTTTTCACTTTTTTTCTAAAGTTTTTTACGCTGGAAAATGAAAATTGAGGTCCCAGTCACCATAGAACCCTCCTCGATAAAGCAAGCCCACAGTCCTGACAGGTACCCCTGTGTCGTAGGTTCCAGTTAGAACCGATGGTTCAATCATGGCCATTGGGGTCTCATTTTGATCATTAGATGTGTGGTTACAAACGCAA
>CACVKI010137167.1:53025-78052 GCA_902732785.1 Trichogramma evanescens | reverse complement strand
GTACTATAACATACCAAAAGCGCGTCAAGATCGGTGACATACGTGCGGACGAAAATTTAAAAAAGTATTATTTTGACCCATATATATATATATATTATGTACGTATATATTCCCAACTGCGGTTTCGCCAGGCATCAATATTTTGGAGCTTTGCGCGCATCTAAATTCAGCTTGGCTAGCGGCGCATCGCATCGCACACGTAGACGTACATCTGCAGACACAGACACACACACACACGGAGTCAGTTCTCGCCGCTACATATAACGCTCAGTCGGAGCTCGGTCGGCGGGTCGAATTTCATCTTCCCCGACGTGTCGAGTATTAAAAATAAAAGCTGCAACTTCTGACGTTTACGCGAGAAATGCATTCGGACACGTGTGCGCGCACGCGGCAGAAAAAGTATATTAGCCGGGCTGATTTGGTTTTTATCCAAGGGCCGAGTCATCTTTTGCACGCAAATAGAACCGGGAGCGTAATTTTACAAAACATTGACAAGATTGATATGAACGGAAAAGGCAAGTGGACATTCGAGGATTATTCGAGTATTAAATTTCGATTGAAATTCGAACGAAGAATTGTTTTAATAGCCTCGAATAGCCGAGAGCGGCAGCCGAGTTGGCTATGTGTGTGTGCGGTTAAAATATCGCAAGCGCAAAATTGTAGCTATTTGCGTGTTATATACGAGAGATACGAGGTGCGACGTGCGCGACGCGAGGCTAGATGTATTTCTCCTCGCGCGCGCGCGCGAAACCGCAACATTGAGAGTATAGGAGCTTGGTTGGTGGCGGCTATGTAGCGGCACTCATATGCAGCACTACTGTACAGACGTCGACTGTGCTGCATACGTGTGTGTGTGTGTGTGTGTGTGAGTGGCTCTGGGTATGCAGCCCTACTACCCGCCCAGATATATCCCTTATCAGGCTCGAGAAATCCTTTTCTGTATTATAGGGTACGCCATTTGAATTTCAAAGTTATACCGGGCGCGCGCGCGCGTTGAGATAGTAAAATATTATGAATGTGTTTCGAGCATTGCACGTTTTACGGGGCTAATGTATTTCGCTTGCGCCCGCGCGCGCGCTATCTTTTTGTTTTAACTCTTTTTCGACCTTTTTTGCTTTTCGACTCTTTTGCGCAACTCCAGCCAGCGCACCCTATATAACAAACAACTGCACCGACGAGTTTATATTCATTAACAATTTCGCGCCAATTGTTCCGTCGTTATTTCTTATACTTGTATCGATCGCAATAATTATTTGAATTATAAAGTAGCTCAGCGTTAATGAGTAGCTGCCTATCTGCACGTGATCTGCAAACGCTATACAATTAACCATCTAATTAGTCATTGATACGATCAAATTATCATTACATTTTACATTGAAATCATTCAAAGTCCCTTTATGTATCCGAGCGAGAAATTGACCCGATGTAAATTGATTCGTTTTCTTTATAGCCAAAAAAACAATTTTTAAAATTTGTATATAAGTGTCAAACGTAAAAAACAGGAAGTGGGAAACAGAAATTGAAATTTTACAAACCCGTGCTTGAGTTATAGCATCAATATTACTTTGGCACTTGTAGATTTACTGATAAAGCTACTCGCCATCTAGTGGCGGAAGCTGGCTTTAGTGATGATTACATTTCTGTTAATTTTTACTTTAAAAATAATGTATACAAGTGAATTTTCATACATTTTTTGTGCGGTGTTGAAACAAGATGCACTCTCAGCAGTAACAAAATCTAAAACAAAGTCGCTAACCCTGCCATTTATTCAAAAATTCCCGCCGCATTTGACACACATCCTTCCGCAAATCTGCCTCGTACATATATTACCATACATCGCAGTACATGGAAAGATTAATAAAGCCGCGACGGCCCAGTGATCGTTTGATACAAAAGAAGTCTATGCTTTTTTAACGAAGTTATCATTCCCCGGCCCGAGACGCTCTTGTTATTCATCTTCTTGGTCTGTAATAATTGGACATGAATACGCATACGTGGCTTGGAGGGAAAAAATCATCAAACCGCAAAAAAATCGAGTGTATCGATTCAGTTTGCACACACACACACACACACACACACACACACACACACACACACACACATTTCTCTTTATTTCAGTGATGCGCGACTGCGAAATTGTATCGGTATATACGTTTTCCGGAACAGTGCACGAATGGAGCAATTAGGGGTCAGGGCGTCTGTTGCGATATCTAGGCGAAATCTCTGCACCGCGTTGTGAACTAAATAAAGAGCGGAATTTTTTGTACCGTCTACTCCTTGTCTCTTCTGGAGTAAGCAATTCTGCAAAAGAGATAATGGAAGTCGGTGTAGTGTTCCTATGTGCGTGTGATGCTTATACGCATTATACATGCACACGCACGGCCATGAGGGTATCCGATCGAGTCCTATCATTCAACTGTATAAGCGACCCCTTCTCTCGGCTATTCTTACAATTGCAATAGATTCGTGCAAGACTATATTGACATTTAAATCGGTGACACGGAAATACAAAATTTCAACAATATACGTTTTGCCACAAGCTGTTCGAAGGCAATTATTTTCTTAGGACGAAGTAAAAAGCCTAGAGTTAGCGCGCCTCGCCCCACCAACGTTCTCGGATCGACTTTAAAACCACAAGCTGACGACGTTTCTTTCCTGACCGCACGAGAGGCATTTGCCGTAAAAAAAACTCATACGCGTAAGCGTTCAATCGGACGAGAAAGGCTTGTAAGGCAAACTCGACGCAGTGTCAGGGGCTGCTCAGACGCAGCTTTACTTGCCCCTTATACAGTCAGTTAGCCGCAAACAAGCTCCGTACTCAAGATGTGCACTGCGCGCAGCCGGTAGAGTTAATTCTCCGGCGCAACCCTTTATGCTCTCGCGTACACACACACGTGTGTAAATGGGACGCGTGCAAACGTCTCTTTGGGAAGCTCTGCATATTTTTACCTATATACGTATGTTTGCGTGCGTGTTGGCGTGTGTTTGTGAGTCAAGATAGCTTCAATTTACCAAGTATGTGCTCGGCGTGCGTGTGACCCTGGGGCCGAGTCTCTCGGCTCTCCATGACCGGTACTTTGTTCTGCTCCGGCCGATAACCCTCGATGCTGAGCTCGTTGCTCTTCCAGTAAACCGTGGCTATGTTCGCCAGGCACTTAATCTTCATATCGCCGCGCTTAAAATGCTTCTGCTTTATTCGAAACTCCAGACCCAGTGTCACGTTCTGAAGCCCGTCTCGGTCCTGTTCCTCCAGGTAAGGGCCTCGCAGAAGTTGCTGATCCACCTGCACAAATTAATGTAGAATTAGTCGATATACCAGATGCAATTGACTGTTGGACCAGTCAACTCTGTACTATTCGAAAAATTTCAAGAAAATGTTTTTGTTAATTTTATTTACAAACAAATTTTTCCGAGTATTACATTTAATCTTGCACTTTTTTACCGACAAATTGTTTCATTTTCGTCTCCTGCGGTACGATGCTCCAAGGTAACACAATTGAATTATACTTTACATTGATCCATGATTATTTCGCTTTCGGGTATTGTGCCACGAAAACAATTTCGAATTAACAATCGGACAATAGCACTTTGACGCGTGTCCATCGAGTTTGATCCGCTGCTCGGCGTAATACATTCGCCAAAAGCGTAAACGTATAAAAGCATAAATTTTCAAAAAAGCATCAATGGCAAAGGCTCGAGGGAACAAAAGGGCTGTCGTGCTTAATTCAATAATTTATATTTATGAATCTCCGCGCAACACCTGCACGTGTACAATGTGCGCGGGACTAAGAGGCCAAAATCGTTACGGCTATATAAAATGAGCTGCGCGTCGTTTTTGATGCTCCAATTTGTACATTGAGTTAAGATCATTACGCGCACCAAATATTGACTTTAAAGTCGAAATTACGGTGTGCTTGGGCATACGAGCGGGAGCATAAAATGAGAAATTTATGATTGATCGTCGACGAGTGTACGTTACGCGCATGTGCGTATAACTAGCCACATAGATTCGAGCGTTGGAGAGCTGCAAAGTAACTAACGACGTCGCGCGCGCGGAACGTTGTACTGTCACGAGCTCGGTGGCGCCCTGTCCTCTGCAACAGGAGACCCTTGTATAACTAATGCATCCGCGCATACCTACTCGAATTAACTTTCAAATATCTGCATGTTTTTTCCACTTGTTGTTTCGAGACATTTATATTGAAAAACAGAAATAGCCCGATACACGGCCGCGTATTTCGCGCGCTTGACGAATACAAATCAGCGACGGTATATTGGCCATTTTTAGTCAATTTTTTCAATTAAATTCACCCGAGTGTGCATGCATGTTGCCATTCATTTAGTGCGGAGCTCGAATTACACGCGCGCGTGCTGCACACTTTTTTGCGCCTTTCTACGCGTTTATATTTGTCAGGAATTAATTTACATGGCAAATGGACAGAAACAAATGTTTAACTGAGCCGGCGGTTGATAAATAAATCAAAAACAAATACAAAATATATAGATATACACGCTCTATAATAAGTGTACTGTTATTTATGATTGAGTACTATAATCAATTAGCCTTAAAATTGAATAAATGATCGATGCAACTGTCTCCACTGATGTACGAGATTCATTTACTTTCCACCGAGTGATATTGAATTATGACGATTCAATTTAAATTGTTGCGGTGGCAGGCTCGAGTAACAATGCCAAATGGATATAGATTGTACGTATAATGGAGTCAACGCGAGGCAGCTTAAGCAAGAGCCAACTACTTAAAGTCAATATTTGGCTATTTGTCGAGTTTGACCAACAAAGCTCGCGGCTTGTATCATTTCCTCGATCTTGGCGATCATCTCGCTGCATCGTCACTGCCTCGATGTGATTTACGCCAAGTTGCGAGCAAACTGTTACGTAGACTCTACGTATCTCGGAACATCAAAGCGAGGCGAAGCTCGTCGAATCTCGATACGGCTGTGGGGCTCGGCCTAAAATCCAGCTCCCGCAAGCAAAATTGCTCTAATCGAGCAAACACAAATTATTATTATCGATTAAATACATACAGTGTCCCTTTGGGGATGCACTCGCGCTCATATTATGTATACGCCGTGCTGCGTCGGCATCTTGGTTGCTTCGGCGCTGCTTTAATTGATTCCTTAAGACTTTGGAGGAGAGAAACTTACCGGGTCTCCGTTGATGAACCAGCTGAGAGTTGCGACCGGCTTGGATTTGGCCGAGGTGCAGTTGAATCTAACGACGTCCGAGACTTGATAACGATATCGATTCGTTCGGCCGGTGATCTTGGGTCCTTCCTCGGGCACCGCTGCAACATATCGAAAATTGAAACGCGTTAAAACTCGAGTATAAGCTGCGGCCTGTTTTCTTTACTTTATTCGCTCGAGTATACAACGAATGCGCAGCCAGCGCATTAATGATCGCTATAATTAATTTTAATTTACAAAAAAGAAGGAGAGAGAGAGAGAGAGAGAGGATGGAAGGAAAAATTATTATTTATGAACGAGATAAAATAATCAACACGTATAGAGGGAGAGAGAGAGTATAAGGAAAGAAATTTAATGAAGCTTCCAGGCGGCTGCAGCATCAAAGAATGCAGTAGCTGAATATAAAATAGCCGCATTGCATAATTAAAAAATGAATAGCGCAGTATATAGCAGCAACTATAGTAGCAACATCACACACATTGCGCACAGTGTGTTATACGTATCCTCGTGAATTAATTCATAATAGCCCGGAGAGATGCTTTTTTCTCGTATTTCACGGTATATACACTGCGCGTAATGTATACGCGGGCGGCAAAACACGCGGCGTCCGATATAAATCATTTCAGATCGATTCGCGTACCCTACTAGGCATAGCAAAAAAGTTGAAGTAATAAGGAAAAAGGTCGATTAACGATAGTTAGTAGGTAGTACACAAACTGTCTATTACACAAAAGACGCGACTCGCGAAGCAATTATCTCTCTATCATCGGCTGGCCCGCTATCGCGTGCTCTTCGTCTAGCTCTCTCGAAACTCGGCGCTTTAATATTTGCCGCGCGTTAAGTAGCGAACTTGTAGTCGAAGGCGGTACGGTACACAAGCTGTTCGTGCAGCTCATCATCGTCGCGTCTCGCTCTCTACCCTCTCCATTGCTGCTGCTGCTGCTGCTGCTGCTGCTACTTATACACATAGTTCCGATATACATGAAAAGCTCCCTGCAATCATGGATTAGGCTGCTGCTGGTGTATCGTCGAGCGAGTATACCGGTATATCAATTAATATTCGGCTCGTTAATCGTAAATTTGATCGTGAATTATGATCCGTCACGAGGCTACGAACACTGCAGCGAGAGCTAGACTACCTATAAGCTAGCAGGGCTCTTGGGCGCGTATCGAAAAGCCAAATCAAAGCAACGTCGCGGTGCATAGCTTACGCACACACTAATATCGATGCTAAGCGAGCTCGATGCCCTCGTGCGGAACCAAGCGCAACTTTTCGACTGGCGGCTGATCTGCGCAGCTTTGTCAATTCCATTATGCTCCTTTTCCCTTCGAATCTTAATGCCAAACGACACGACTCCCTTGTTATTTCATTTTTTATTTTTTATATACACAAGCCACGATCTTGTAATGAAATGCTCGACCGCGAGATTATTTAATCCGAGTCTGCTGCTGACTTTGCGAGCCGATCGAGCCACAAAGCGAGAGACGCGCCCGTGTGCCAAGTAAACGCAAAGTCTCCGACTTGCGTCAGCTATCATTTACTCGCTGGAAACACGTTAAACAGCGTCGAGGCGTTCGAGTCGCGCACGAGTACTGCACTATAGTGTACAGCCTAGAGTTACCAAAGTGCGTCTCCGCAGTAGCAGCGCATTTCTGTGTGTTTGCAAAATAATGCCTATAACGTGCCTGCAGCCGCCAACTTTCGAGACAATTTGCTCGTGCTTGTGCACTTTAGCCGTGCGCGTCGGGTCAGAGACATCTCTACTCTCTCATCCGATCCCGTTCGTTCAAGGGCTCAGAGATATTTTTAATTCTTATGTAGCATTAAATATTAGCAGAAAAAAGTTCAAAAAAATATTCTTATTTTTAACTGTCACTTTGATCTTTTTTCATTCTGCATTTTAAAATATTATAATTAAAATATTGTAAGTACATAATCAAAACATCACAGATAGCCCTCAAGCTTTTGAGTATTATTAATTTTAGTCTTTGTTCCAAGATTTAGTTTCGAAAGTTGGATCTGAGATCCAAGAGGTTTCTTTTTAATTTGATGGGTCATTGGATCAAGGCGTAACTGCAAACTAACTACAAGATCTACTTTTACCACTTTTACAAGTAATTAATTATAAAAAAAGTAAAAAAAGGGAATCTTTTGCCTAGCTCGAGGTTGCGTCTGGGGCCAATGATCCATCGAATAAAAAGAAACCTCTTGAAAATCGATAAAGCCAATTTTTCAAACTAAATTTCAGAAAAAGACTAAAATCAATAATCCTTAAAGTTAATAATACTTTGACTATGAATTAATTAATTTTTTTATATCGTTGCGCATAAATTAGAATTCTAAAAACGACAAAATTACCAATATTAAAAGAAAAATATCTTTCAAGTTATTACGGCTGATATTCGGTGAAAATATTAGATGAAAATAAAAGTACCTTTGAGCCTAAATCATATTTTTAATATACATTTATACCGTACGCTTGGCAAGAGTAACAGTCGATAACGTAAACATATATTAACATCGATTTCTTCACGAGACCGATGCGCGTCATATTCGAGAGCTTTGATTGACACGCAGATTTAGAGGCGCTTACCAAGCCGCGCAAAACTAATGCAATACACGTACGGGGCGTAAATAGTCATCGTAGAGAGAGAGAGCAAATCCCGACGCAGTCGGTCTTTCATGCATAAATCGGTCATTTTTAAAATCATCGTCCACTGCCGCGTATAAACTTTGATGTCTAAATTATGTGCGTGGGAATAGGCACGCGCGCACCTAGACGCCGCCGTGGCTCGCATACGTCAAAATATTATGCACTATTATGAATTCAATTTTCGTATTCCGAGCGCGTAAACTGCACGGGGCAAGATATAGTCATTGCGCGCGCGGATATTTAATTGCTCGGGTTCTGCTTGTATGCGCTCGTCTGGCAGCGTCGTCATTGTTGGAGCTTTGAATTTAGCTCTGTGTTTTGCATTAAAGCTCGGCGCACCAGCCGATCGCCTATACGCCGAAAGCTATAATGCCATTCACATTGTTATCGATGTATAGTTAACTTTTAATCGTCCTTGTGTGCCTGCGTTTCATTATGATTCGTATTATATGCGCGCGGGCATTTTATGGCCCGAAATCTTTACAAGAAACGAAATTTTAGAGTAAATCCGAACGATCGAAATATAATTATAAGGATATATAATTGATGTGCTTTGACTTACCGACAACTTGCATGTCCGAGTGCTCGGAGACTGTTTGGAAAGCGGGTGCCTCGCCCGACACCTCGCATCTGTAGCGGCCGGAGCTCATGAGATTGACCGACTGCAAGACCACCGATCGCTCCGTTGAATTGTGAATCTATAAAGCCCATTGAAACGGAATGAAAAAAAAGAAGTATTTAAAGCAAATGCTCAATTAGTATATGTGTCTGCATTTCACGCTCAATCTGCCCTCGTTCACTCGCGCGCACGGGGGGCACTTTTTTTTTGCTCGTCTAAAAATTTTCGTACGCAAGGCTTTATTAAAAATTTCCGAGGCGCGTGTTTGTTTTCTCCTCACCCTCTCGCTCGCTCGCATCGACTTTTCTACATGCGTTTAACGTTAAACGCGTACTCACAGAGAAAGAGAGAAAAAAGAGAGAGAGAGAGAGAGAGAGAGAAAGAGATGGACTGTGTTGGCTTTGGCGCTAGCGCTGCCTCGCTACACTATGCGTACAAGCGGAAATGTCAATATTGAAGTTGCACAGGCAAGAAAAACTCGTAGCTCGTATGAGGCTAGGCGGATAATAATGCGCTATACTCGCGCAGTTCGAGCGAGAGAAAAGCTAAAACTCGAATTTAGACTGTTTGTTGTACGGGGGGTGGCAGGTAATTTTTCAGCTATAAATCATATTAATCACTGCAGCTCCTGATAAAGTCTCGCTGTTACATATAGGTATATATGTACAAGGTATGTGTAGGTGTACGTAGGCGCGAGCCCGCTACAGTCATTATTACGTAGAAAAGAGTATTAAGGTTAATTAAAAGATAACGTCACTGGTGTGTAGCTCACTCGCGCCCCCCCGCGAGTGCGGCTCGCCGGGAAAATCATCAAAGAAGATCTTGTGCCGCTTCGCGCGCATAATGATAATGGCACTTGCCGCCCCTTACGTATGCCTATATATACACTTGTATAATAACGCAATGCTAAATAAAAAATTAATCCCTTTGGGTTCGACGATGATGCGATAAGCCTATCTTTAGCCCGAGGCTTACATTATATACGCCCAAATTGTGAATAATGCAATTTAATATATGCACAATCGATGTAAATGAAAATTTAGGAAATTGAATTTATGATACATTATGTAGCGTTCGAGCCAACTTTGGGTTATATTATATTTTCCGGTCTTTGTGTCGCCTTTACAGCAAATCACCAAAGGAACAATGGATCCGAAGCTTTTTTTTCTCTAGACTCGAGCAAATTCAATGCACTATTCGATTAGCCATGATATAGGCAACATTTTGACAAATTGCGCAATAAGCATAAATCAAGTTTCGACAAAATAGTATATATCCTTTGGCTGGGAGGAAAGTTTGTCTGAGCGCGTCGAGTTAATTGCCATAATGCTCAGTAACAGCAGCAGCAGCAGCAGTGGCACAGAGCTGCCTCGCGTCTCCTGTCCCTCTCTCTCTCTCTCTCTCTCTCTCTCTCTCTCTCTCTCTCTCTCTCCTGTGCCGCTTGAAACGCGCAACAAAACAAGCGAGCCGCGACAAAGACGCCAATTATCCTGATTGAATTAACAACTTTGCTGCACGGGACGCGGCGTAACTCCCCCGCACTCCTTAATCCTCTCAACGAATGCTACACGTCTGCGCATCTTCTCGCTCCCTCGAACACATTTGGCCAGCTTTATCTTTCGCTTCACAAGCTACCGCTTGTCGCACCTCCTAGCTGCTCTTGGCTCGTTTGGCCGTGATTAATATACGCGAAGCTTCGGATTATTAGTCCAGCGCTCGCGAATACATGTGACTGATGGCTATGCAGTATGCGCACACCTTTTATTAAGCCAGAGCCGCTCTTTAAACATTTCTTTTTTTTTACATGTATCGCAAATACGCACGCAGCGCGAGAAAGAATGGATGCCAGAGTTTGTACGCGTAGAGCCCGTGAACGCGCGCCTGTTTTTCTTTTCAGCGGCTAGACCCTCTTGTTAGCTTTAACGAGGCCTTTGACTTTTCTTCGGACCAACTTCTTCTCCTTTTTTTTACTTTGCTTCTTTTTTCTTAGTCAACGCGCGGTTTGAAGTGGCTAGGCGATTTTGGCAGATGGGGCGTTGAGTTTGATGGGTTGACCCGTTTTCTTTTTTACACTCTTTTTTTTTCTCTCTCTCTCTTTCGGCAGCTGGTCGTCGTTGCCTCGCCCCCTTCGCGCGCGCGCGCGCGGCCGCTAAAGAAAGACAGAGTGCGCGCCGCTCTTCGTGGATTATAAAGATCAGCCCTCGCAGAACGGCAACAGCAGCTTGTCCAGGGATGAAAGTCTTGTTGCCGGAGCCTTGAGAATATTAATTTTTGGAAAATTTTCCTGCTTTGTTCTTGACAAATTGTTTTTTCCTGGGCTTACAGTTTTTACAACTTTTATTTTTACACCGCCGTTGTTGGAAAATAATATTATTAGCTGGCATGCACGAAAATGTTGTACCCCCCGTCGAAACGAGCTCAAAAGTTTTTCAATCTTTTGGTACATTATGCTTGCTTATAAAAATTGACGAATATCCCTTTCTATTTTGTTTGGCGCTCAAAATAAAATTCAATGCACCGTGCCGTAATTTAAAATAGACGTGAAAATCAATACTAGAGTCCGATAATTCGAAAATTAATTGGTTCTATTTATAAGGTCGGGTACGGTAGCCGGTTATATTTGCCCCTTAGCTCTCAACCGAATTGGCTGAAGCGCAAGTAAACTTAGAGACGAAACGCGCGGATGAAAAGTGAAGGAGCGAAAGATCAGTCGGAACAAATTGTAGTTAGTTAGTTAATAGTTGATAGTTTTGTCCAGCGGGCAGACACGAGCTTGTCTCAATATTTAATCGTTACGAGGACGATGTTGGGGCGCTTCCGTCAATACTACGATACAGGTTAAATTGAGCACGAAGCGCGCGCGCGGCCACATATTTATACATGCATAACTGCAAAATCAACTTGTATACGCGGCATTGAAATAATAATACGAGAGCGAGCCGCGGCGTATTTATACATTATATACACGTAACTCGCATAATGGAGAGCAAAAAGGGCTAGAGTTGGCGGAAATGTCCGGCCAAGTACGACTATGTACACACGCGTTATAGCGATATGAAAGGACGTCGGCGGGATATCGTGGCTGCAACGTCGCAAGTCGAATAGGTATATGCGAGCTTCAGCAGCAGCAGCAGCAGCAGCAGAGAGCAAAAGAGGGCTAGCGCACGTGCGGAGAATCGGTCCCTGGGAATATAATAAGCGTAATATACGACTTGTCTCTCGGTGCCATTGTCATCGTCACGCTCCTCCGAGCTGCCAACTTGTGCCTCTTGCTCCGTACGTCTGATGTATATAATAGCGTCTCTCTCTGGCCGGGGCTATATACGTTCACCGCAATGGCTATACGAGCTGCAACATCCTACGCTCTACTACTCTCTTATCGTAAGCGACTTTGCTCTATTATTATCGTATAGTATATAGGAGCTATTCCTCGGATTATAGAAATCGAGCCTCGGCGAAACTTGTCTATATATGTGTGCAGCGGGTTAAATACTCACGTCAACGGTGACGCCGGGCAGCGTGAAAACTTGCACGGGCGGCTGTTCGCCCGGCAGATATCGGTAGAACTCGTTGCCGTCCTTGTACCACTTGACCGAGTACAGGTTCACATTGTCCAGGTTGAAGTTGCAATCGAGCCTCACGTTCTGGCCCCTTATCGCGTGCGGCGGTATCACCAGCTCCATCATGCGCAGCGCCCACGTCTCTGTCAGCGGCAAAAAAACAACGACAAAGCAACATTAGTATATATACGTTTTGTATACGGCGTGTAAATTGTCCTCCTATATATGTATATATAAAATACGCAGCGATATAAAGCTTTCCCGGACAATGATATTCTCTCTCTCTGCTCTGGCTGCTCGTTGCTTTTCGATAACAATGCGAGATATGCAGCTCGCTCGTCTTTTCCGATCGCGTCAGCAGGAGCTGAATCTCTCGCACGTACTACTCCCTCCCTCCCTTTCGCAGATAAAGAGCGATTTATTAAGGTTTCGGATAGATAAGGACTTATCTTTAATGCACACATACACACCGAGAGAAAGAGAGAGAGAGAGAGAGAGAGACGCAGACCACGTAAAGCTCGCGCGCACGAGCGCGAGTGTAACGAGCAAAAACAGAATTCGGCCGAGCGTAACTCTTTGACCCGGGGATTTTGCGATTGTTTGTCTTCGAGTTTCTCTCTCTCTCTTTCGAGTGCTCCAGTTTTTCGACGACTTTGTTCGACGATTTATATATTAGCTTTCGCGCAACGAGCCACGCTCAAAAACTATATCGCCTTCAACTTTATACACCATTATTATGTTTTTATAAAGAGAGAAAAAAAAATCAAGAGTCTTATATTTACCATGTCGAGCATGGATCTTATAACAAGTGTCGACTGTCGTCGAGCCGTCGTCTGTACTATACCGAGAAACTCTCGAGTGCAGATTTTTAATGTACACACAAAAAGTGCGGCACTACATCGCTGACGCGTCTTTAATTATCATTAGATTCTCATTACGCGAAACACGTGTACACGCGATGATCGTTGCGGTGTTGTATATCAAAAGCTTCCTTACGACATCACGTAGGGTATATATTGCATAGAGCTTGAGCGATTTCTCCGATTTAACTCGTCGTCGTCGGTGTACGAGAGCCGAAGAATAAGAGAGAAGAAAAAATGCCAGAAGCTCATCCTATATTATATTTCGGGCGCAGGGATTTATCGAGAGAGAGAGAGAGAGAAAGAGAAAAGACTTAAGGAATATGATTCGCTCGTATATTTTCTGGCGATGATGGTAAGTATGAACTTTTTTCTCCTCTCGTGCAGCAGCGGTGCCCTCTCCGTGTTTCCCGCGTGCGAGAGCTAGCTCTCCGACGTCGACAAAAGGATGGGAGCTTTTTTTCTTTATTTTTTTCTCGCTCGCGATCCTTCCTTTCGTTTCCTTCAAGAGCCACACGGACATACATACGAACACGCGCGTGTGCGGCCCAGGATTCTGTCTGGAGCAGCTCGCCTTCTTCCTATACATATACTTTTTCGCTCGATGCTTCAACAATTGTATAGCGCGCGCACACACACACACACAAACACTGAATTTTCTTGACTTGTACTCCGCGCTTACGGACACTCGATCATTTCGTAATTATTATCGGGAAATATTCCTGGCCAACAACAGCAGAATCGTAACACAGGAAAAAATTCCGATCCCGGCTTGCTTCAACTGTTTCAATATATTATATATACACTTTTAGTGCACGGAAGTTGTGGAAAAAGAAAGAAGCGTGCAGTCGGAAAATTCGATATTAATTATACACGAGTCCTTGACGTGGCGTCGTCGAGATCGTTAGGTTATATAGGCGAGCTAGTTAAAGCCAAGAGCGAATCGGAGGAGGCGCGAGACTCGAGAGTTTGGGGAGATCGTCGGAAATAAAAAGTCTCCAGCATCTCCATTTCATAATCCTTTATTGAACACAGGGGATGGTCCTAGTTATATAATAATACGCAGTCAATTCAACACTTCAGCGAGGCAAAGTTTCAACGCTCCTCAAGAGAGGGAGAGAGTATAGCTCATAAATTACAATAATTCAATTAGAAAGGAAAACTCTCTCGAGTTCACTCTCTCTCTCTCTCTCTCTCTTTCATCCGCGCGAGCGAGCATCAGCAGCAGCGGCAGTATATTTTCCAAAAGTTCTTCGTTCTGCAAGCAATCCTTCTTCTTCCGAATCCATATATACGCCCTTAAAGCTGACTTAAAGTCTGCGTGTGCGGCTGTATGAACTGTGAGCGCGCGGCCCAGCGCGGCGCATGACTATGGCATTTCCCGCAAACATCCGCGCAAACTTTTCTATATAATATATCTTTATATAAAATACACGTCAGCAATTTTTTCACACACACACACAGAGGATATACATCTTGTAATACTCGAGAGCCGCCCGCGCGCAAACTACGTACATTATAGCCATTTCAATGTGGCCTACATTCGAATCGCACGTCTATTATGCGTCCATTTTTTTTAATACTCAATGGCTCGGAAAAGTGCGTATGCATTGGCTATCCTCTATATATAACGCACATATCCCCTATATGTAATATCCAGCTCCAATTTGCTCTACATTGGCTTAGTTTACACGGCACGATTCTTTGTGCCGCTTACGATGCAGGAGGATAAATAAAATAGACGATGCGCGCCGCTTATTCGACATGTGCGTGTTCTCTACGGGTATTATTGGAAAACCCAAAGGCTACTACTTTTGACGTCAACGAAAACTATTGCCGGCTTCTTTTTTTTTCTTCTCTCCTCCTATGAAGAACTCGTGAGAAGAAATTTTGCGATGCGCGGCGAAATTCAGCAGCGTCATCGCGAATTTTTTCCTTACAGCTTTTCGCTACACGTGCGAACGAAGCGATGTATAGTGGAGCACGCGCGCCTAAGGAGGAGGAATGATGTTACTTTTTTCGCGCGCGCGCGCGCGCGTGAAACTGGCATATTTATGTCCGCTGTCGAACCGAATCATCCTTGTCATTTACATCGGCGGATCTGTATCGTTTGTATACTAGACCTACTTTAATTCTGTCCGCTGGAACGCCGGAATTCCTATGCTTATACACGTTCCACTACTAGGTGGACCGGACAGAATTAAAGTAGGTCTAGTGTAGATCGATCGCGCGCGGGCGACGTAGCGCCGCCGAGTAGAAATTATAATCCATAGCGAGGATTCGCGATTCGAAATGACTGGCAAATCGGAAGATTTATTTTTTGCTAAACGCTCCTGTCATTTTTTCCAGTCGTATGTAAAATATATACTTACACGCGCGAACGAGTCTATCGATGCAAGTATACAGAACGCGTAACGCGAGGTGTATATAGGGAAGCTGAGGTATCAGTGACTTTGGCGCGCTCAGCCCTTTTTTTCTCTTTCTCGCGCGACTCGAGAGCTAATCGCCAAATGCATTTACGTAAATCAACTTAACATCGTTTTATCTCACAAATTTTCGCTTCGCGGAGCTAATGCATATTCCGTGGCTTTAAAGAGTAGCAGGGCACCTTTAAGCTTAAGCTCGATGCTCCCTACCGATAAATGGAGCTTGAAAAAGTCGTTCTCTCTCTCTCTCTCTCTTCCTCCTCCTTCGTCTCACTCTTTTGTTTTTTCCTGCAAACTCCGCCGCATACTTCTCGGCTAGTCTTGCGCGCACCAGCTACATGTATATTGTTGAATTGCATCTCACGAGCTCGTACTTATATTATTATTATTATTATTATTATTATTATTGCCACCGTCTAGCCGGCTGTGAAGGAAGATAATATTCTCTGCAGGCGTGGCGATAAGCACTGCACTTCGAGCCAAGGTAATTGCTTAAAAAATTTGAATTTTTATATCGCGCGCAGTGTTTATACTAGCTAAGACACGCACCCCGACTTTCCCTTTATTTCATGAGTAATTATCAAGACGATTTTCTCTCGGAAGAAAGATATGTGCCGCGATAGAATTTCTTTGTCGAGGCGCAATAATTGAGCGCGCGACCAGTTATAAATTTTCTAATTTTTTTTTTATATAGTAGCCCGCTTGGGGATGCCAGCTGCAAATGGAGTATAGCTCACGGCCACTTTTAACACGACTATAGCTGGTTATATATATCTGTACATGGCGCGATGAAATTCGCCGATGAGTTTGTCAAAAGTTAGTTCATATATGACATGCAGATGCGCCCTATATATGTCGGGCAATATGTCAATGTTGAACTTTTCTTTCTTGCCTGTTCCGCTGCTCTGGCCGGCTTGTATATTAAATATTAAACGTTTCAACGAGTCGAATGAAAACCCAAAATGTCCATTAGGAATTAACATATTTTACCGCAGTCGTGATATAGTACATAATTTACTCGCTAGCTGTGTAAAAGAGGAGAGGGTTCGCTTTGTCTCTCTCTCTCTCTCTCTCTCTCCCTTCATCTTCCGTTAATTTTCTCCCTATAGAAGCCGCTGCGTTGCGGGGGCCATCCTCTCGTTATGTATACACTTTTCTCTTTTCGCAGTGGGGCACGCGGCGAGCGCGTGCGCGCTAATTCTAGCATTTTTTGGCTCAAGCTCGCAAATAATTTGCACAGTGCAGCACATCCCTCTTCGCGGCTCAGGCTTTCGAGCCCGGTATACTGGAAATATTTATGAATTGCAGAAAAATAGAGGAAAAAAAAGGGCTCTCTGGAGCCAGGAGGTTCCGGTACGTGGCTGAAATTATTCGTTGCCCACAGAGAGAGAGAGAGGCAGAGAGGACTACAGAAGACCAGTACTGGAGCGCGGTAAAAAAAAAGTACTCACGTGCGCGCGCGAGAGCTCGCGGAAGCCATTCGAGTGACAGAAAGCCTGGCGAGTTATGCCGCTGCTTTTTTGTCGGTTTATGCGCGAAAGCTCAACAATATAAAGCTCGGCTCCAGCCCTTTGCGGACATTATTAAGTCAGACCGCGGGACTGCGCGGTATATATACGACTGTTTTTCCAGCCAAAGAAAGAGATTCGATGCTGAATGCACACACATCGATTGTGTGCGTTACTTTGTTATGTTATTATTTTTTTTTTCTGGACAACGGTACAATAAAAGTCGAGTTTTCTTTGCAGGATATAATTTTCATGACGTACACATAAATGAAATTGATATTTATTCCTTTCAAAGGGCACGTCATAAAGCATTGGACGATGATACGTTTGTCAAAGCGATCGCGAGCGACTTTACAGCCTAGGTTAAAAGTTATTCAGTTTGATTGGATGATCGGTCGTACATCGTAATTGAAACGCTTTTCCAAACACACAGATCCCTATATACAGCGGAGCTCTGGGACTATGTGTTTATTATGCAACGTCGGTTGACTGTGCGTGCTACTTAAGTGTAGTTCTCTATTAAGATTATACTTCAGTCAGAAGCTGCGCACGAGAGTAAGGGTGAGAGCTGGAGGGAGAGAGAGAGAGAGAGAGAATAATGTGAAGTTTAACAGTAGCAGCTGTGGTTAATTACTTTCAAATTGTTCTAAGGAACTATATACGTATATATAGCGAGTAGAGGCAGGCATACTCGCAGAGGCGCAAGGCACACACAAACGACAGCTCTATAGCAGCTCTCCTATATGCGCGCCGCTTATATACATAACACACGCCGCCCGTGCGCGAGCAAGAAGCTCCGCAAGTATTACACATTGTTGTATTTCATCATATTAAATAACGTCGGCTGCTGTGGCTTGAGCGCGTAAATGCACGCGACTTGGCCAAGTTTAAACGTGAAATTGAATACTATATACGTATACGCCAGGCCAGCTGGTTTTTCGCTCGGCGTGCAGCTGCACAGATTGGTTTTTTTAAACTTCGGCCTCCCCCCCGAACTATCTCGCACCTCTGCCGGCAGCAACTCCTAGTGCAGTACACAACTATCAGCCGCGCACACAAGAAGCGTCAAAAGTTGCTTGGATGATCCCCGCTATAGTTTTGACAAATTAAGAGCATGAAATTTACAGAAATTGGACAGCTGCAGTAAGGAGCGCAGATTATATTATTCATATTCGCGCGTACGCGAGGGAAAAGGAGTCAACGACTATAGGACGAGGAACCGTAGCTCTTTTCAATGTGTCTCTGTGGGAGCTGCTATACGTGCTACGTATAGCTGTGCAGGCAAAAATCGATTGGCGCGTGTTTCAAAGTCACCGCGGAGAATATATAGCATACGTATATAGCACGGATGAATATGATTCATTCGACTTTTGGAGCTGGCGTGTACGTGTTGCCGATATGTGTCTGTGTGTGTATACTGGCACTAGCAAGGGGCTGCTGCTCCTGTGCCTCGCTCCTCTCACTCTTTCATGCATATTGAACGGGTTTAAGAAGGCATATATCGCCTACGAGATACCTATGGCGCGCGCGTGACTCAGAGAAAGCGGCACGCGCCACTCTCACTCGAGTGTGCCTGGTGCTTTTTTCTTCTTTTTCATCATCAATTCCACATGTACTTGTACTTTATAGGCGTGTGTGTGTGTGTGTGTGTGTGTGTGTGTGCGCGCGCGCCCCGAAAAAAAGAAGAAAGTTATTCGACTTCGGATGAAAATAGCGCGCACAGAGGGGAACGATTTAATGACCAAGCGCGCGACCCGCACACTCGCACGAGGCGCGATCATTACCGATTGCTTTGTCGCTTAGTCGCGGGCTTTTTTTCTCTCTCTTCTTTTTCTCCCTTTTTTTCGGGGTCAATGCGATGCCGCGACGTTTCTATAGGCGCGGGGATTTGCAAAGTAAAATATGCCAGCCGCACACACGACACCGTCACCGACTGATTCGAAATTGAAATTTTCGAGATGCGCGCTGCGACTGCATTGTCGTCCTCGTCGTCGTCGCCGACGCTTTTTTTTTCTACCATGGCTGTATCTCGCTGCGGAGTTGCGTTTTAAATTGCTATTTCCCTGGCACTGTACTAGACGCGCGCGCGCGCGCGCGTTTTTGCCAAGTTGTTAATTTTTCTACGCGCGACGAGCGCGTTCGATTATTAGATTTCTGATCGGATAGGAGCGCTAGCTCGTTCCAGTTTGTAACGCGCGCGCGCAAAGTCAACACCGTACGCGTACTTTTTAATCTTTTTTCTTGCAGCTCGCGAAATATTCTCTCCGCTAAATTAAAAGAGAGACAGTTTGATTTTTGTATCTCAAGTTCACAAGCTCTCGTGTTTGCCACGTCGTTATTCGTATAGGAGCTGCAAGCGCGAGCTTGGGCTTAGACTGTCGAGCGGCGCAGGACTTGCTTCTGCACTCGAGCTCACGAGATTAGTCAAATTAGCTGTTGAAATTATAAGAACAGATTTTAGCCACAGAGTCAGCCGGAATATTTCAAAGCAAAATAATCAGATAAGCGCGTGCGGCGTCGCGCACTAGACTAGAGAGTGATTAAGCCAGATTAGTTTAGATTTATTCCATCAGCGACGTCTTTCTCTCTCTCTCTCTCTGTCTCTCGCTCCGTATCTGATCCTCCCCGATTAAGTTGGAAATCGAAAAGGAATAGGAATAAAATTAGAGTCTTTGCTTATACGTTTGACAAGATAAATGTGCACGACGACGACAACGACGACCAAGTCGGTGCGGTTTGGTTTTTTTTCCCCGCTTCGGTCGACCAAAAACGGTACTTCCGTTGTTCAGGAAGCACCGATAGTTCTTGCCCGCAAGCCGACGCGTTTATACAATTTTTCTACCCCATGGCAAGTTTGCGGCGCAGGTATATATAATAGGTACGGCATAGCAAATCAGTGCGGGGGAGATAAAGCGCGGGGAAAAAGAATCGTGTACAACATTACTTCCAGAACATTGATCGCAATCCTCTCCGGGCCGTTTGAGCTCATCAAATATCAGCCCCAGATCTGTTTGGCACTGCCTGTATGTACGAATCAGTCGGCGTCATCTTGAAATATTCAGATGGTCGGTGTTGTCTGGGTTATGCACGAGGAGCGCAATAGATTTAGCGTCGTCGAAGCTGCGCGAGGGATCATCAGCCTTTGCTCATGCCTAGGGCCTATGTATATTCTGCTCGGGCTCGATAGCGAAACAGCGTCAGCAGCCCCGCAGGCCGTTATCGTAATCGCGCGTCGAAAAGTCTGTCCCTGCGCTGGCAGCAGCTATATTGCCTCGTTACGCCACAATATGAGAGAAAGCCAGTGTAGCGGCAGCGCAACTTCCTGTGCTGCGCGCACCGCTGCTGCTGTAATAGCGCAGTAGGAATCAATTGATCGACCAAAGTCTGTGCTTGTCGCGAGCCCATTTTTACCGGAGTTGGACGTGTTTGCAAGGCTGCGCACCAAGTATACGGAGAAGATATTACAGCGGAGCAGCTCGGGAGAAGCCCGCGACGAACGGATGTATATGCCTAAAGCTGCGATTTGCCGTTTAGCGGGTTCGGATTCGATCTCGACACTCGATAAGCAAAAGCAACATGAAATGCGCATACATAAGCGAGCTCCTGTTTCGATTTGTCGCCTGCCTTTGCGAATCGATTATTAATTGATATATAACATGTATTCGAACTTATATTTTGTTTCGAGAGGCTCTCCTGGAAGCTCCGCGCGTGCGATATGCCACCGATATATATTAAGCTGTGTAATACCTGCTGTAGGCTGGCACGCGCTCCGCCGCCAGCCCAGGTATATATACGTAACGTAACGCGTGTATACGTGCAAGTACTTATCGACTTCTCAAGTGTGTTATTTCGCGCACGTAAAAGAGATACACGTATACGTACACGCGTCCCTTTGATGTTTCTCCGTGTAGCGCGGGGCTTTGGTTAATATATCACAGAGAGAGCCCCGCGCGCAGCTAGAGCACACGTGTGCGATCGCTACTACGGCAGCGGCTGTTGCTGCTTTGCGCAGGTGAACTACTTTTCAGCGCTCAATCATTGAAAAGACTCTTAACACAAATAAATCTAATAAGTCGACTACTCGAAAGTCATCGAGGCCTAGTTCAAAGGCTATATTCGCGCGCAGACTCACGGCAGCAGTAGTTTTTTTTTATAATTAATCAAATACCTGCCACAGGCACACAGTCATCTCGTCTATCTTTTTTCCTTCTTCTTTTGCGTGACTCGTCAAATTTTTGCCTTCAGCTACCCTACTATATAGACTCGTATTATATATACTCGTTGAAATTGATAGGGGATAAACAGCAATTGCGAGTCGGCGGCATATCGAATCCTTAAGCGCGTCCCAAACTTTTTTCCTCGATTATGCAACATTTCCAAGTTTTAAAACATACTCTTATCGTGTAGTTCAAAGAACAAAGAGTCAGGTCTGCGCCCCCTATATATATATGTATGCTACAAGTAACTTATCCGGCAGAGAGAGAGAGAAAAACGAGTAAAAGAAGTCAAGTATCTCCGGTAGAGTTTAGCTGCTGGCCTAAGTTATCTGGCCGAGTAAGAGAAGAATCGAATGAGCGAGCATTAAACAAAGACGGCGCAACTTGCACTCAACCTCCCTCCCCGCCGCAACTTTTTCCTCTGTATATACATAATAGTCGATCGACGGACTTTTTTTTCTCTCTCTCTCTCTCTCTCTCTCTCTCTCTCTCTCCATATAGTACGCTAACGTATAAGTCAATAGCAAAGGTCATATCGAGGAAACGAGTCGGTCGAAGGAAGAGATAAATAAAGTTTCACGAAAAAAAAAGAGGAAGAGAGCGAGAATGAAAAGGGGTGGATATATTTTACGATACGCGTTTATATATGTATATAAGAAAAAAAAGAGTGAAAAATCTGTGAATTAACCGTAAAGAATTTACAACTCGTCAAACTAGCTCGAAGCTGTATCCTAAAAAAAAAAAAAAAAAAAGAAGAAATATATGTAAGTATCAGCTGGGGTGCGCGCAGGATGGAAAGTTTTTCGCAACTCAAATATAAAGTGCCCTCTCTGTACTGAGATATTGCCGCAGCGCGTATATATAAGCGGGGGCGGCCGGCGAACTTATTGACGAAGAAAAAGAGCAGCAGCGCAGGCACATTCTTGGCTCCTTTTTTATGGACCTCGCGAGGCATTAAAAGGCCAGTATAGCGCCCGATGCGCTGCAATAATTCACCGTCCTTTACTCCTTTATATACACAAAGTAAGTTTAAGGTAACTCGCTGCTGCTGCTGCTGTTTACGGCTTGTAAAGAAGTCGCCGCGCGTCGAGAAATACGTCGGATTATGATTTAGCCCGAGCCCCTCGATAGACTAGCTCGTGGGCGCAGGCAAAAACTGACTCGACGCAATTCGACGCGACGATCTTTTGGAACTGCGACGATAATAATTGTCCATATATAATCGCTCGGTTATGACGTGGGACAGGGAGGAAAATGAGCATAAACGAAAAGACCGCAAAATCGATGAAACGTCGCGTATTATGCTCGAGCGTCTTATCCAGTGGCAGCAGCGTCAAAGGACAAAGCGCTAAGAAGCCGCGAAGCCCCAGCTGTACGCGAGCAAGTCGATCTCGCGCGCGTGCGGCTGTGCATAGTCAATAACAAACGCCGAAGCCTCTAGCGACCCCAGCAGCGTTAGCGACGGTGGCGGTGGCGGCGGCGGCGGCGTGTCACCCCGTATAAAATTTGATAAGTATCGATCCGCTTGGCTAGTCAGAGGTGGTGGCGGCGGCACCGGCGGCGGTAGTAGGGCTCCGCAATCAATATTGACGGGTGTATTTAAAAAATTTTAAATCGCACGTTAAATATTTTGCGGTTGCGTCGCGCGGCCGCAGCTAGCTCTAGCGATCGATATACGCCGATGTGTACAGCTGGCGTTTAAGATTTTTGTCAACCACACGCCTGGATATATATCGATACGATCAATAATGAAAAAGAAAAATCCAATATACATAGAAATGTGCATGGAGTCGTGCTCGAGCTGGCATAGTAGTTATAAAAGCATAATGCGCGTTATAAGCGAGAGCATGCGTATGCTTGATATATATTCGAGTCGTCGGGCTGCGCTAATTTATGCAATAAAACGCGTCGCGTCAAGGCTGCCGCATCCGTTGCTGCTATTGTTCTTTAATATGTATATATGCATGTATAGAGCATAGAACTAGATGAAAGGCCGAAGTTCAATTTTCCTCTCTCTCTCCCTCTCACGCTCGACTTGGGTTGGCTTAGTTTGCTTCAACTTCGACTAATACGCGTTCGCGGTGTCAGCGCCCGGCTGTATAGATCGCGAATCCATATATCAATAGGTAAACGTCGAACTATATTAGGAATTTATATGCTAATTTCTTCGGAACGAATTGAGGCAGCAGCAGCAGGTTTAAAGGAGGGGAAGGGAACTCGGGGCCCCGTATAATATACCGAAGCGCGGCAGCTCTCGTCACTATAACGCGGCAGTTATATAGCATAGTTATAGTAGAGACGAATTGAAATTCGTCTAGCGAAAATCTACTGATTGCGCCTAGCTCGCGCGCTACTAGCGAATTTATGGATTCGGTCGAGTTATATATATATAGCGTACTGCAGCCTGTATATATATACATTTGCAGCGGCACACGACCCCCGCGACGAAGCGACGAAGCGAGGCACACAGCTACAGCGAAATTAAATTTCATACAGTGAAAATTATGCTCCTCGCGGCCTCTATACATATATATTTATAACATCCGATCCGAGTTATCGTCGCTCTCTCTCGTCTGCAGCTGCAGTGTATATAGGTGTGACACTACATATAATACGTGTGTGCGAGTGCTGGCTGCGTAATGCTCTCGGTGTAACGCCCGCACACGACGGGGGTGGGTATAGCTGCAGCACACATCGAGCCATTCCCCCCCGTTTTCGATTATCAACGCGATACATTTTCCGCTGCGGTAGCTCGAAATCGTTTGGCGCCGAGAGCCGGGCCTAGTAGAGCGGGAGAGAAGCTGACGGTACGATTAAACGCGCGAATTTTGCGGTCAGATGCAAAATACGACTATGTACTGCCGACTGTGTATTCCCGCTCTCTCTCTCTCTCTCTCTCTCTCTCTCTCTCTTATACGTGTATATATATAGAGCTTGATTTGCAATGATGCGGCGACGATAATGACCTCGACGAATGAGCCTGATATTTGTGCATTGTGCACAGCTCGTCGACAAACTTTCGTTCTTTGACAAAGAGCGCGTGTATAATTTATATTGCGAGCATATATACACTTCCTCCTCTCGTGTGTGGATTGCAATTTGCGCGCAGGAATAATGGAGTTTTTTTTTCGCCCCATTTTTTTTTTTTCCAGCGCGCGCCAAGAAATATGATTAAAAAATGTTTGTGGCTCTTTTGTGCAGCAGCGCTATGCGAGATAGAACACGCGCGTGTCCGTTTATTGCTATACCATACACGCAGTATGGGTATCGGTGCGCGCAGCAGTGCTTTATAACGAGGTAATCCTGTTTAGCTTGGAAAAAGCCAAATGTATTTAATATTAAACGAAAGCGCGCGAGAAGACACGTAAGCGCGATATATTGGCAAACATCTATATATAGATATAATAAGCGAGAGAAGCGAATAGGTATGTAGGAAAAAAGAAATACGTATCTAGGCAGTGGCTGAGCCATCCTCGAGCTTACGAAGCTATATATTGAGACGTTAGATGGTATAAAAAGAAAGAGACTCGCGCGCGTATCTCGTACATCAAAGTATAGCCAACTTGTAGTAGTAGTAGTAGTAGTAGTAGTAGCAGTAGTAGTAGAAGGTGCATGTAGGGCGTGAGCGAAAGACGAGTCTCTTATATTCGTGTGACACGCGCTCGATGCCAGCACTGGTATCGCTCAAATGTCGAATTTAATGAATTTTTTTTCCAACGCTTCGCTATCGCTATCGTCGTCGTCGTCGTCGTCTCGGGTGCGGTGTCGATTCGCGTTTGTCACACACAGAGCCGAGCGCGTATATAAAGTTAGTGCTTGACTCTCTCTCTCTCTCTCTCTCTCTCTACATAGCAAGCGTATATAGAGCTCTCTAGTAGCGCTTCGATACAACCAACCGATACATACGCAGGGGGGGTATTATATTATACTTTGGAGAGAAGCCCGAGATCTGCAGTGGATGCGATCGGGGGGCCTG